>VUQR01030903.1:0-14231 GCA_015108515.1 Hemichromis elongatus
AGGTACCTTGGTGTTCATCTGAACAGCAAACTGGACTGGACTCATAACTCAGACGCCCTCTACAGGAAAGGGCAGAGCAGGCTGTACCTGCTGCGGAGACTCAGGTCGTTTGGAGTGGAGGGCCCACTCCTGAAGACCTTCTATGACTCTGTGGTGGCCTCAGCCATCTTTTATGGTGTGGTCTGCTGGGGCGGCAGCATCTCTGCTGGGGACAGGAAGAGACTGAACAGGCTTATCCGAAAGGCCGGCTCTGTTCTAGGATGCCCTCTGGACCCAGTGGAGGTGGTGAGTGACAGGAGAATGGTGGCTAAGCTGTCATCCCTGTTGGGCAACATCTCCCACCCCATGCATGAGACTGTGACTGCACTGAGCAGCTCATTCAGTGGGAGGCTGCGGCACCCACGGTGTGGGACGGAGAGATTGCGCAGGTCTTTCCTCCCCACTGCTGTCAGACTACACAACAAGACTCTAACTGATCAAACACACACATCCACAAATGTGCAATAACACTGAATTTTGTGCAATAATCTTGAGTTGTATATAGCACTTGTATTCTATTTTTATCTTATTCTATTTTTATCTTATTGTATATTTGTATTCTATTTTATTCTACTGTATATAGTATTTTATTTTATTATATTTGTACAGTGGTGTACTGTATTTATTCTTACTTTATTTTATTCTAATTTTGCTTTATAACCTCTGTACTGTCCACTTCCTGCTGTGACAAAACAAATTTCCCACGTGTGGGACTAATAAAGGTTATCTTATCTTATCTTATCTTATCTTTTCTTGTTTGTTTGTTTTGTACTACTTGAACCCTAAAATGGCCCTCGCATGTGATGGCAGTACCAGGAGTGGCCCACAGCTCATTTAAGTTTGAGACCCTTGCTTTGGGAATATTTCTTTGTAATATCACTGTGATAGCAACAGCAGGCAACAAGCCCAGGCATATCTGACAGCAAGAGCCAAATGGCAGCCTCTGATTGCTCCTGCTTAAGGTGGAAGTAACACACTTGTTTTGCTACTTAACAGTGTTTTAAAATTCTTGTGTGACTTGGTAGCTCTTATGTGAAAGGCTAGGTTGTTCCAAAAATTAGGGAATGTCACTGAAAAGTCTCTGTCACCTGTGTTTTAGAGCTTAAATCTAGCAATGTCAGATAGCAGTTGGTTTGATTTGTAGAACTAGGTGGTATGGTAGGAGTGTAGGGCTGTAAAAGTAGGGTGTCACCAAACCACTGAGACTCTTAAAGGGAAGAAGAAAAACTAGATTGAAGCCAATGTAGGAAGCCCCGTGGTGTGATGATACCATTTCTTTCCGTGAAGTTGAGGTGCTGCATTTTGTATAGCCTCCAGACAAGAAGTAAGGATCAGGGCTGACACTGAAAGAATTAAAATAGTCTAACTGAGAAGTAATGAAGGTGCCAATTACTGTCTCAGAGTAACATGGAGGGAAGCAGTACTTCATCTTACTGAGAACCTTAATTTAAAAAAGGTTGTCTTAACAACAGACCTAATCTGTTGCTCAAATGCTAGAAGGCTATGATTTGCAGTGTCAAATGCATTTGTCGTTTCTGGTGAATCTTGGAAGACTTGGAAAGCGGTCCTGTATTAATTGAGTTAATTTAATATTAGACTGATGCATTAATGCTTACACTGCAAACATTAAAGCAGAGTTTTTTATCCAAAAAGTTAGATTGTTACATCAGATCACTACATTTTACTGAAGGATTGCTAAAGAAACATGAAATTTCCATAAACTGAAGTGGATGATACAGATACACTTTCAAGATTTTTTTTTAATTAAAAGAAGGTTAAAACAGTTGGCTCAACTATGACCTTATTAAAAGTTCGGGTACATAATCTGTTCTGGACCCTCGTCTGTCCAGAACCCCACTGTGTGTGAATTTCTTTACTGTAATGAGACATATAAATCTGCATTCTTCATTTGTACAGATGTGATCAGCTCGGGTCACTCATGTTCAGGTTCCATTAAAAAAAATAGGGACAGAGCTCGACTCCAAGACTTGACACATTTGACACCGCACTGACACCACTTTGTCCCTCCATCCTCCACCTGTCAAAGGTGACAGCATGAATCAATCTCTGTCCAACACCAGTGGTCAATCACAACACACCACGTCTTCATACACAGCCGTGGATTTCCTGTTGAATATGACTCTGCATACGAGCAGCCAGGCTAAAAATAGCATCGGCCCAGCGTGACCGTGTGCATGTGTGTATGTGGAATTTGCTTAGCTTGCTCTGTGTGAGTACTATTTGCGTTCTGTGAGTATGCACGTGCATTTTTTCCCCCAGTATGTTTGTTTGTTGCGTGTGTGCGCTTGCGTAACGTGAAGGCAACCCAATGTGCAGTGACATTCTCCCTCTCAACAGCCGAGAGCTTGTGAGTCAGGCGGCTTTTGCCCTGCATGGCCCAAACACAACACAGGCCTGTCTGCTTACAGGAACTGACAGCAGCATGAAGAGGAAGAGAGAGGGACAAAGGGAAGACATGAGCGAGGCAGATGGGAAAGAGAAAAAAGGGACAAGTTTTTAATTGGAATCTAAAATGATGTGGAACAGCCAGGATAAAAGAGAAGGTTAGAGCTGTGAATGACAAGGATCTGCCATTTGATGTCTTCTATTGGTCTTTAGTGGTGAGCTGATTATCATAAAACATCACAACAAGGTTTAATTCACCATCTGTATTCTCCAGTAATCCAGTCAGCAGAGCAGACTGTTATTAATCACTTAAAAAGATTATGTTGTAGCTTAGTTGCCATCTTTTTCTTGCATTTCAGTTCAGTGTACTGGAAAATATGTAAAGTATTATGCATATATTGAAACAAAAAAGAGCTGCAGTAAAGTCGTCCAGTGGGTGGATAATAATCACCTAATAATATCAACAAAATAACACCCAGAACATGGGAAATCTGCTTTAATGTTCCATTCAATACACATTTTAATTTCATTATATTTTTATTTGACCTTTTTTCCCAGTGGATAGCACCCTGCATTGTTGTTGATCTAAAAAAGCACCACATTCTGGTTTTTATCCTACATCACAGTAATACTAAAATATATAAATGTTACCTTATTATTCATTTCCAGATCCATATTTTTTATTCTTGGACTTTTGCACATTTCCTCATAAGTTCAAAGTCTGATCAGCAGTTGAATGAAGCTGTTGTGCTGACAGTGACCAGGTAAAGACATCTGCTCTAACAGATCCAACACTGTGTGTATCAGAGTGTTTGCTTTAGAGACTGATTGTGTGAATGTGAATATGCAGGTCTTGCTGTCAAGAGTGGCACAACCATTTGTTAGGGTTACCTTCTGACACAGGGCCATTGTTTTTCAAAGAAAATTATTATTTTAAAAACTAATTTTGTATTTAATTGTGTTTTCTCTCACTAATATTAAAATCATTTGATGATGTTTTCTATGTGATGATGACCTTCCTAATGTCTGCAGCACTGCTAAGTTTTTAACTTTACATCTTAAAGGAGATCAGGCAGCTGTGAGAAAGTTTCCTGTTGATTTGCAGGTTTATTGAGTGTTAGATGAAAAGGTTGATGCCGAACATATACATTTAAAGAACTTTTACTCCTTAAAACTGGGAGGGACAATTTCTCATTTCTCAATCACAGCTGACACCATTTATGTGCAAACAACACCTTTTTTTAACCTTTAGTTTCAATAGTTAAAACTTTATTTTTTATGTATAAATAGTTAGTGTGAGCAGTGTTCTAGTAACTGATCAGCTGTTGCTTTTGTTTGCATTTAGACAGGCTCCTGAGAGTGAGCAGCCCTGGGGTCTATACAGAGTGTTGACTCTCAAATTCTCTCCACCTTGGTTCAGGGGCTACTGCCATCATTTTTGAGAAAAGTATTTTAATGGATGCTCTCAAGAATATACCTTGAGTGCTCTGCTTCTTGACCAGGCTATGACGGCTTCACACTTGCATAAAAACACACTCAACGTCATTGAAAGACTTTTAGAATAACAATATATAAATGTCTGAACAGTCTATTAAAATGTTTTTTTAGTCCCACATAAACTAAATTATATTTTGTGATTTTTTTACATGTAAAAAGTACCAGCTTGGCAGACTAAAGCTGATGTCTCACACAACTGTCACACTGATACTCTCACTGCCATTGTATTTTATATATGTGAGTATTTTAGGAGAATGGGCCTGTTTTTATTTATCTCTGTGGATGTCTAAAGGCCCTGTTAACTTATAACATCAGTTTGCATGGTTTTATAAAGTAAATGAGAAGCTTGTTCAAACAAATACAACTAAGAAATAATCTGTTGCAAGAGCTTTCACATTACTCAGAGTTATGTTCTAAACAGCTAGTATTTACTAACTCAAGAGTACACCTGAGCTAAATTATGAAGAACTTTGTAGTTTCTTTTGTTACAACTTGGGGTGAGAATTTAACGCTTTCATTGAAATTAATTAATTTGAAAAAAATAATGTGTTAACAAAAATAATGCATTTATTCGCACTTTGCATGCCAAGCAAAGGGGAACTTTTGTCAGTACGATTTCCTGGTATACTGATTGCACTGATGCACAAAGCTACAAAAATGGATCAGAAGAAAGTGTATTGCTAGTACTGATTGGAGGCAAATTTCATTCAATTAAGCCTCCAAAAAAGCATGATTTTGTGCAAAGTCTGCAAAAAGGAGTTTGCATACCAACAAAGCACTTCAACCTTACAGTACTATCTAAATGCAAAACATTTTGCATGGAGCACAGAAACTGAGGGAGCTGTTAGCAGTTCGAGTACCAACAAAAGGTTTCGGTAGCCCAAACTTGATGAAATGACTGGCTTCAGGACCAAAATTAGTAAGTCAACATCGGACAAACTTACAAAATTCTCTCGCAAAATGGATTGCTCTTGTCTGTAGACCACTATCAGTGGTGAAAGATAGGGGGTTAGAAAATATGCTACAGTCACTGTCAGGTGATCCAACTTTCCAACTGCCGTGCCGAAAGACTACTTCAAGTCAAATTCAAGAGCTTTGTGACACTGAAAAGCAAGCAAAATTAGATGCATTACAGACAGCCCTGCTAATATGGAGGAACTACACCAGGAGCAAACAAGACTGCGGCAAGAGAAAGAGCCACTTATACAGGATGTTTCTACATGGTGGAATTCAACACTGGATATGGTTTCTCGTCTCCTAAAGATTTAAGAGGTTGTTTTTGCTGCTTTAGACAAACAAAAGCAGAAACTAGTCATTTTAATCCCAATTATTATTATCAGAAAAATTCCACTGTCATTGAGCCATGTGGGTAAATACAACTATTTCTATCCTGTTTCTTCAAAAAGCTCTGTAGTTGACAGTTATTGTGTAGATTAATAATTACTTTCTTGAACTGTCTACTACAGGTTTGTGACTGAGCTTCTTGGAATTCTTTGTATTGAGCAGAATCCACCATTAGCGAGACAGACTGCCCGCTGCAGTGGTGGTCCAGTCGAGCAGGGACCCACCCACAGCTGTCTGTCCTGGCCTGCAAGTTTTTAATTAGTCCTCCCACTTCCTTCCCATGTGAGAGACTGATCTCACTTGCAGGTCACATAGTAACAAACAGAGAGCTGCCCTGAGCTCTGAAAATACGAACAGGCTAGTTTGTCTAAGTAACTGGATGAAAGAGACGGACAGTAAATAAGCATGGACATATGAGTATGAGTCCAATGGGTTTGTTGTTTTTTTTGGACCAAAATCTTTGATGATCACACTGTTTTAGCCTGATGTACAACATAGTTTTAGCTAAGATTTCTCAGATTTTAAGGATCAAGCTGGTCAAATAACCTTTTTTTTTTTAATTATTATTATTTTTTAAGAAGAAAAACTGCACTTTATTTTGAAATGTTTATTATTATTATTTAAAGACAATACCATTTTGAAAATGTACTTAAAGTACTTACAATAACACTTTATTTTTAAGTCTGCCCAATTTTGGTCAGGGGATATTATTTTTTTTTCTCTTTTGAATTGAAATGCAGTTTAAATGTTTTTTCCTCTGTAAATTAAAAGAGCTTGAGAATACAATATTCATTACCATGTCTATTATTTGATTTTGTTGCCTGCTAAAATCCCTTAAAATAATAAAAAAAAACATTTGCGCTTTGGGGAAAATTTTCTTGCGTAATTAAATGTGATTAATCGAAAAATAATTAATTACAAAGCCTTGAATTAATTAGACTATTTTTTTTTTATCACGTCCCACCCTTAGTTACAACATAAACTGTGCCAGTACGCTGACAAAGTGATACTGAATACTGATTTTTTTCCACAAGTGATTATTTGTTTGTACAATCAAATCTTCTCTTGTTTAAATATTTGATTACTTCATCAAATTTAGAATTTATCTGTTGACAGCCAAAAGAGTTCATGATACTGAATCGATGCTTGGAAAAGGGAGCAGAATACATTATAGCTAATTAAAACTACTTAGATTACAATAATTAATTCAATTTAAAATAAAACTCACCTGAACTGCACTTGAGCAGCCAACTGCAACTTTTGCATCATATGTAAATTCACAACAATACTAAGCAACCATATGTGGTTTTATCAAATATTAAACCCATTCAGATTTGCATCAAAAGTCAATGATCTTCTTCATTGGACCCAAAAATTGTACTTCTCCACCAAGTTTCAGGAAACTTGGCTTGATTGTTTCTGCTTCCACCTACTAACAGACTGAGAGATAGACAAACAGCAGTGAGAAAACAACAGAGCAGGTTCCAAATAAAACAACATTGCCATTGTTGAAATTTTTAGGCTGGTTTTAATGTGGCTTGTTCTCCGAGTAATTTAATAAGCGCGTCAGCAGAACCTCAGATGTTAAACAGAAAGTCAGTCAGCGAGTGAAAGGTACTTATCAACTCTGTGGGTAACAAATCTGTCAGAAAACAGTTTTCGCTTTATTGGCCGGTTCCATCAGCGAAATGGGCTTCACACTGTACACTCACAGCCAGGACAGTTATGCACAGCCACACACACACACAAACGGATAAAAATGGCAGGCCACATTATCCTGAGAACATGCCGAAAGAGAACAATTAAGTTCAGTGTCTGCACTGTAGCATATCTGACACAGATTGTATGCAGATTCTCACACACACAATACATTACAAAAACACATAGATCCACCATCTACGGGCTCATATTGATGCTGATGAGATGCTGCTTTTGCCAATTCCACACAGCCCCAGAATAGCAAAGACAGTAACAGTCTCAGCCTGCTGGCATGACTTCTTCTTTCCAGGAATCTTTGTGTTTTCAATTCACAGATTAGAGGCTCACTCAACCCGGCCAATTCTGTTCCTACCAGAGCTGTGTGTTTGTGTGTGCTTGTGTGTGTTTGACGGGCCGTTGTCACGAAGCTGTCTTTTCTCTCCTTTCCCTTCAGCCTGGCACTTGTAATGAGACTTCCAGATGGAAGAACAGGCAAGATACCACGAAATAACTACTGTTCTAACAGGCTGAATGCACATGCAGGAGTGTGCAGTGCTGGTGTACAAAAAGAAGTAAATCCAACTTATCTACTTCTGTTCACATCGAAATCTTCGAAGAGCTTTGAAACCTGGAGCTCGGGTGGTGACAGTTGAACTTTTAGCGTCACTGTTGTTAAGAGTGAAATTTGACTTTGTTACACTGTGAAGCCAACGGTTTAACTAGGATTTGTGCAGTTTTTTTGCACATGCTTCCACAGACAACTGCAAGTATGCTGGCAAGACTGAAACATAACCACATCCTACTAATATTACTGCATGGTATTTTTAATGTTCAGAAGTGCACGACTGGCAGAAACATCAGATTGTGACAGCATCGATGTGATGTCAATTTTAACATAACCTTCTTGTAACAGATGGTGGGTTTAATTATGCCCTTAGGCGTGCGGCGAGATATACGGCAAAATGACACTATATTAACAAAACGTAGATGAACAAAATGCCCCAAAAAGATGCCTCAAAAGATGAGGACAACATTGATCTGGAGAGATTTTGGTTAAAATAACTGACCTATGCATTAAAATTTCTCCCAGATGGGCATAAAGACAATTGAACAACTTCACTACCACATTGGACCACAACTGAGTAACTGGTCAGTTTTGTTTCTGTTTTCCTTTGTTTACATTTGAAAGTTTCCTGAATATATACCAAATGTCTTTTTGGTTTTTGTCAATGTATTTGTGGGACTGTTTCCCAGAAATGTAAATCTATTCAAGCAAAATAAAGAGATAGAGTATACTCTTTGGAGATTTTACTTTGTAATAATATCTACAATACTTATTTAGTATTAAGAAAACACTTTAAAACTTTAAGCTTCTGACTGGTAACGTGTCTATGTTATTTATTTAAAATGCAGTTATATAATGCCATTTATAAAGACAGAGAAGAGCAGCTTAAAATTTGCATGAACCCATAACTGGAAAACTCAGCTTCTAAAGACAGCTATTATTTGATTTATCAGTGACAAAGAAACATTTACAATTTTTTTGCAAAACGTCTAACTTGATGAGATTTGGTGGAATTTGACAGATAAGCACATTGTGGTAGATCCCCCAGCTGTAACCATGCTTCCTTATTCATCCTCTGATGATGAAGGGTTCTGTTACTGTAAGTGCTTACATGCTGAAAATAGTCTTATATGAATATGCATCATGGATTAGGATTGAACAGATACATGCGGCCAACGGTTGGACTGGCCTGACGTGCGTACTGACGTCAGCTCCTGCCTGCTGCAGAGTAATTAATGATCAAGGTGCAGAGTCCACATGCGCTGTGCTATTTCTCAAATTTGATTCATGATATGTTGTTTTTCGACACCAAGTGATTGGACAGCAATCGCTACAGACACACAAGACCATTATTTATCCACTTCATGTTTATGTCTCTGTGGCAAAGGTGTGGTCCCTGGCTTAGCTGCAGGGGAGGAGTGGTGCAGTGAGCTCAAAGGGGCGGTGCCGGGAGGCAGGTGAGGCTACAGGTGGCGGTGATTGAACTGATGAACTTGCGCCCTAAATTATAACAGGACATTGGAGTAAATTCTCGACCATCTCACACTTCTGTTTAATCAGTTTTCTGTTTGACGTTTTTTCAGCTGTGTGAAAACTATAACATTGATCTCAGCCAAACTGATTGACTCAGGAACAAATAAAACACTGAAAAAAAGCCAAACAATAACATCTTTAAGTTATCTAAATGACTTATATATCATATTTAAACTGAGTAGTGAAAGACCGTGGAGGGTTTGAAAATGATGTATATGTAGGCATGGCTGCAAAAAGACTTTGGTCCTGGAGAAATGGCTAAAGAACTGGGCTTAAACAATTAGGTTCTTAATTACCAGACAATTGTAACCTTGATTAGCAAGTTGCTTTCAAAAACTATGAGTGCAATGCATACACACATATTTTAGTCAGCTGCTCCCTCATTCACAAGAAGTCACCACAGCAAATAGCTTGACTGGCAGATTTTTTTAACCATGTTTTTAACCATCTTTTCACTAGCAAGGTGGATAAGTTATAAGACATCGCTAACATTTTTTGTGGAGAATACTATACATATTGGCCACAATTATTTTGTATCAGGCTGTAAATATTCTTTTCAACGGGTAAACTTTTCAACATGAGAGACTATAGGGATCGACTCGCTTTAGAAGCAGTCCTCAAGTGTCACCTCGAGAAACTAGTTTTTGCCATCTTCATATTGGCCCTGAGTGGAGGTTATCCCTTGGGACAGATCATGCAGCATCCACTTAAATACTGCAGAATGCAGATGGTTGTATCCAGAAAACATGCAAATCTCAACACAGGTCAGTTGATTACAGCCACACAGTGTAGATCTACATTTTATCATTGGAAGCATTATTGTTTCCTCCATTTGGAGGCTTAAAACCAACCATCAGCATTTATGTTCTTACAAAGAAATGGTCCCATCAGGTAGAATGTGGTCATTTTTATTTCGTGACACAGGCTTCAACTTTGATGAAATGAGGCTTATTTAGAGCCAAGGCATGAAAACGAAACAAGAAAAAACTGGAAAGAGAATAAAGACCCAAACAATAAACACACATACACAGACACACTTTGGTAAATTAAAGGTTTTGTACAAATTATTTGCCAAAAACTGCCAAAAAAACACCTAAAATGTTTTTTTTTCTGCCATTGGGAAACAGAAAGCTATAAACACAACACTCACAAATTAACACCTTATAAAGCTCATAAATATGTTATATGTGGGTTTATCAGAGCATTTTGCCTAACAAAGCTGTTTGCTCTTACTGCACAAAATGGTGCACATGAGGGCAGTGTGCCAGTTATAAAAATTAAAACAGAAACAGGCTGAACATTTTGCAGAAAGATGCTAAAAATCAGGATCCACAAAGCTGATTTAGACAGCATCTCACATTAAGAACCCCTTTTTCTTATCACACATAACTGTAAGTTCTCAATTCCCACTTAGCAGGACTACCATGTTTTCAACATCAACTCAGTTGTGAGCATCCTGGATCCGTGAACCTTTTCTTAACTGAGATCACATGTAGTTAAATACCTCAGTGCTGCAGGGATGTGCAAAAGCTTAAAAACATTTAACTAGATGTGTGAATGAAGAGTGCATTCAATCACACTGCATTACATTACATGCTTTGTGTGTGTGTTTGACCCCCATTTCCCTGTAAATTTCTATCCTTTCACTAACCTCTGACTGGTGAGTGTGTCAAAGCATTAGTTATTCTCTTGGTTTGAATTGTCTCCCAAAAAAATAAACTAGATAACAAAATTAAGAATTAGCCAGGTGTTATAAAGTATGACAGAAAAAATACATTAGGTGATAGACAGGACTAAGTAATATCATTAATTCAGGCTGGCATATGCTGTTTAGGCTGCCTTAATCTTCCCACTGTCATTGCATGTTTGCAAGCCACTTTACAACCCACCCCCACCCTAGCTATCATATACCTACTTCATCACACTTCTTTTCCTACACAAAGGAAAGGGTAATGAGGGGTATTCAGCTAGTTCAGTCATGCAACCTTACAGCTAGATGCCATTAACCCTACACAGCACTTTAATTATCATCATAAACAAACATCACATCTTAATTGAAGAGCATATTATCTCAGCTTAAGAACATGAGTTCAGATATTCTAATTCAATCTGGAAAATTGTTCCCTGTCCACTTGCAGATTTACTCTGTTTGCACTCATGTTTAACTGTATGCCCTCTCTCAGATATGCAGTTAAACCTAAGCATTTGTCAATATTCACCAAGCTGACTACTACTGACCGATTGGAGAACAAAATGACATTGACTGATCATACTTACAGAAGTTTCTCTGTTTATTAAATCGCCACAACAAAGACCCTAGACCCTTTGTTTCAGCCTCATAAACGTGTGTATTGAATTTTGTGCTGATTAAAACAGTGGGGACAGTCTTATTCAGTGGCAGTTCTACACTGAGCTGTAAATCACAGGGTGTCTGAGATGTACACCCTTTTGTATTATATTATTTATAATGATATTATTTTAAATTGAGTTATATCTGGACATTGCGATCTACTTTTGCCAATCATGACTGGCATTAGAAAATGTGTGTGCCAAAAGTCACAATATAGGCAAGTGTAGTGTAGGCTGCATGTAGCTTAAAGTCACAAGCCTGGCTTCACAAACATTACAAGTATCTGGGTCACATTTTGCTTAGTCAAACCTGCCAGACTCAGATCCCGAGTAAAAGCTTGAACTGCATAAAAGTGGAGACTGTCTTATACATAATGGATATCTAGATATTTATTGATGTTCCTAGCAGTAGAATGAAGACATTAGTAAAGGCTCAGGGATAACTCAGTAGGTAAAGTGATTGCCCCATGATTGGAAGGTTGGGGGTTCAACTCCACTGAATGTTACCCTAAGGTACCGTCCCTACACACTGCTGCATTGATGGCTGTCCAATGCTTCACTGGGTGAATGAGTTAAATGTGGAGGAGTAATTTCCCTATGGGAACTAACACATACACATTGTTGTTTTTATTTTAAAAAAGTCTAAAGAGAATACCTTGGTACGAGTAAATATGACTATTCACTAGTCATTTTGTTTTTTTCAGGTTTTGAAAAGTGTTAACATGTTTCCAATCACCACACAATATTTTAAACAAGTAAAATTAAAACAAAACAAAACAAGCAATCAATCAATGAGTTTGTCTCTTGTATGGGCCAAAACATTAAATGCTATGCTTGTGATTTCTTCCAGAAAATGCTATAAAATTGAGATATGCGTTAGTCACCCACACACAAGTTTATCTGTAATATTCTAGAGCTGTGTAAGATAAATGTGGATTGCCCTCAGTAGAGACATAAGACTCAGTGGCAGAGAAACAGTTGACCCACAATGCTCCCACCCCAACACTTACGTAATATCACAAGCATTACATAAGAGCCCTGTGGCTCCAGCAGAGACAGAGCCACACAGAAAAGAGAGAAAAAAGAGGCAAAGCTGATACATCATTAACGGGCTCTAAGGAGGATGCTATGTTTGAAGAACTGCAGAAAAGATGCTGCTTTATGCAGATGACAGATGTGTTTTCCTACATCTATGACAAAGCATGCTGTAGCATCTAGGGCTGGGTTTCAATTATTGGTTTTCTGATTAAAAACGACCCTAGCTTGAATAAACTGATATTGATTCATTAAAATCCTGAATCGATTTTAAAAATAAATGTATTTTGCCAGAAACGCCAGAATCTCAGGTTAAAGCTTTCATTTCAACAACAACCAAACAGCTAAAACAGTAAATGAGAGCAGGTAAACGGATTCCATACAAAGATGTAAACACAAATCGCTGATGTTGACTTTCTCACCCGATGGCATGTACAGGGACACGCTGTCGGGGCTGAAAGCCGACAGGTCACAGATTCTGATGCTACAGGTTTCATTACTCTCCAAAAAAAAATTCACTGAACCAGCAGCAAAATAAAATCAAAACTAGGCTTTACATTTTTATAAACATCGTCATGAACTACCTCTTATTTGCTGTTTTGCCTCCACCACAATAAAGTCACACTTCCTGCACAGCTCTCTCTCTCTCTGTCTCAGTGCACTTCAAGAACAGTTTCCCATCTGAAATTTCTATTTTCTGCATTATATGCTTGCCTATTATGCACAAGTCTACCGCTGTAAACAGCAATCACACCTCTGATGAAGTCTCACAAGTGTCAGCTTTCTTTTATTAGATATAAAAATATGGATATGTACTGATAAATGATCTGAAGTATAATATTTCTGAATGTCTGAGACAAAATTTTCTCGATTCGAATCAAACGGGGACCTTGTGAATTGGAATCAAATTGATTATTAAAATCAGAGACGATACCCAGCCCCAGTGGCACTTGCTGTGTTGGACAGATTCACACATATGCATGCTGCAGTGTGTATAAGTAGAGTGCTCTGAGAAGCAAACTGCAAACCTGCTCTCATTTTTAAAAATTACATCACTTTAAAGAAAAGAATAACAAACAAACCAATGACAAGGTGTGCACTGATCCCAAAATTCTCTGGCCCTAGCAAAGAAAAGATGTCCATTCGTTTTGTGTTTTATGATTGTGGTGGAGAACACTGTTTAGCACAGTACCAGGAAATCTCCCATAATCAATTAGTTAGATTGACATCTGGTGACACTAAAGGCCACAGCATGAAATCACATTATTTCAAACTCAAACCATCCAGTGAACGCTTGAATGAATGAAGCATTTATTAGTATAGTATAGTATAGCATAGTATTCATAGAAATTTTCATCTTTGAAGAAAAAAAAAGTGCTTCATTATACTATGAAAGTGATTTCTCTAAATAACTTTGTTCTACATGTTCCCTTGAAAGAAGCACAAACCATTTCAGTATGTTTGCCCCTCACAGAGAAATCCAGCCACCTAATCCCATCATTTATGTGGCCCAAGTAGGTCTCTCTAATCATCTGGGAATGCCACAACACTAGACTTTCAAACTTAATACCAAAAGACATGAAAATGACAAAAAATTAAGGTCATACATTTTTTAAAATAGATAAAAAATGCAAATAACATTAATAACAATCATGTTTTTAATTTGTCTGACATAGTGCACAAAACACAGTAACATAAATGTAAGGTACTATTTCCCCATCTCTTTCTTGCTATCTCTATGTCTGTGTGAAGCAGTGTGTAAGCA
>VUQR01030904.1:0-12098 GCA_015108515.1 Hemichromis elongatus
GAAGGAAGAACTTAAGCTCAGCTGGACACTCACCTAACTAAACTGGGAAGGTGTATTTCCACTTCTCAAAAAAAAAAGGCAACACAGCTGCTACCTAAAAGCAAAAGAAAACCCCAGGGCATAAAAAATGAAGTTTTAAGAATTGAACTTTTCACTGAGCTAGTAAATGTTTCAACGAAACCATTCAAAGAGTAACAACCTATCATGAGACAAATGTCTGCTCTTTCGGGGACATTACTGGCATAAACAAGTGTCTAATGACACTATTATTATAACCCACTGACAACAGAAAGGAGGCAAAGGTCAACACAGATACATTGTAAGAAAGACAATAAAAAAAGGAAGTAAAACTTAGGTCTTCAGCACCTTTGGCGGGCAGTGAACACTCAAGTTCTACTGGGTCTTTCCCTGTCCACCTGTGGTTCTCAGGAGGGAGTTGTCTGTTTCTGCCCCCCATCCACCCCCACTCCTTCTTTTCTCTCTTTCTCTCTCTCTCTCTTTCTCTCTTTCTTTCTTTCCTTCCATTTTCTATTCTTCCATTTTCTTCTCCCATCTTTTACTAACCTGCCATCACCCCCCTGTCTGCTTCGGCATAATAGCCACACCAATAATTATATAAATAATAAAATAAAAAAAAAAGATTAACAAGAAGGACGTGTTTGGCACAACAAAGCATTCAGACTATAATTGTGCTTGCTACAAGTGCGGGACAAGACAGGTGTTGAAAAAATAAACACATTAAAATAAATAAATAATATAAAACGCCTTGAGACAACTGTTGGTATTAATTAGCGATATGTAAACATAAGAAAATGCACCTAAGTCAAGAGGATAAACCAGTGTTGTGTTTACAAATGACACAGAAAATAAGCAGATTGGCACACCAAAAGCATAAACCAGAACCCACGCTGGATTTTTAGCATTTAAATATTATTAAAGATTGAATATAGTATACTCTAAGTATAAAATTGTGAAAAGGCATTCCATTTTTATCTTAAATGTATGAGCATACTAAGTAACATAAATAACATACTTCAAGTCAATTTTATTTATATAGTGCATTTAAATCAAGAGCAGTTGAGCCAAAGTGCTTTCCAGGTGACACGTGTACATGTTGTGTGTAGGCTGTGTGCAGGCAGGAGCGACAAAATGGAGGACACAAAGTGCAGACTCACGGCGATGGAAGACAAACTCAAACTAGATTTAGTGCAAAACAAACAAAAAACCAAACAGGCTGACAGGCAGAATACACAGCATGATAAAACAGGAGATCATGACACAGACAGAGAGAAACACAAGGCTTAAATACACAGAGGGCGCAATCAGGGAAAGGGTAACAGGAGGGAAACACGGCTGGGACAAATCAGGGCTAACGAGACAAAGGAAGCAAAACCACACACATTAACACAAGACATGGACTTCAAAATAAAACAGGAAACATAACACAGAGATGCAGACTTGGATATAGCAGACAGGGGAGACAGAAACTATGGAACACAGAACAGAAAACAGAAGGCACAACTCTGACAAAGAAACCAAAAGACTAGAAACAATAAATAATGGCAAACTCAAAGTCTCCTGACAGTACATTGTAATTTCAAAAAATAAGACTCACTTGAACAAACATAGTAAAAATGAAAACCTAACAAAAATCACAAAAATGATAAACAGCTTAGAGCTAATCATGGGATAAAATCATAAATCATATAAGTCAAAAAATAATGAGAAAAAAGAAAAATCTTAATATACATAGACAGATCAAATCTAACAATACAAATGTAAAAATAAAACGACAGTTGTATTTTGGAGTGTATGATTTCGTTAAGGTGTTAGAAAGTGTGACCACCAGAAGGAAGCCACTGAAATGCAGCAGACCCTTTATTGGCATGAAATGCAAATTGACCTCCAGTCCGTGTGTGAAAATAAAGAAAAGAAATAACGAAATATAAATGGCACAAAAATACGTTCTGATATGTGGTATGAAAACAGTGTTTATGCATCTGGATGCAAACTTATCTCTGTGCTAGTAAATGTTTCAACTAAGCCGTTCAAAGAGTAACAACCTATCAAGGGACACATGACTTCCCTTTCTTGGAATGAGTGGCATAAACAAGTGTCTGATGAACCCAGTGACAGTAGACAAGAAGCAAAAGGTCAGACAAGGTTCAAATTCAATTCAATACAATTACATTTTATTTTATTTTATTTATATAGAGGCAAAATCACAACAACAGTTGCCTCTAGGCACTTTCTATTGTAAGGTAAAGACCCCACAATAATACAGAGAAAACAGAAAACACCAACAATCATATGGTTGGAACAAAGACAACATGGAAGTAAAACTCACAACTAATCATTGGCCTACTCACTGTTAGCTGCAGGCACATACTCCTGAACAAAGACAAATTAATAAGTGAATGCCAGCCTTACAGCAGCACCCTTTCCATTTCAATTGCAAACTAGTTATCATCATCAGCTGTGTGCTGTCTTTTCTTTGTGTCATTAGTACAGCAGGGTTGGGCGATTGGACGAATACGATGGGGGGAGCCTATCGTCAATAGTTTTTACAAGGGGAATTTATTTATTTATTTGCCCATGAGTACGTTTACTAATAAAGATGGCGCAAATAGAAGCAGTCAACAGAAAAAAAAATACCGCTGTTTTAACAGTAAGCAAATGTACCCTTCTCAGAGTGCGCCCACAAGCAGCGATTCGTTTACTCAAACTCATAACAGAAAGAAAGAAAGGCAGTAGCCTCAGAAAAAAAACGTTTGGATGGCGCACATGTACATGCTCATGCAAGTTAGTCGGTGTTTGAGTTCTTTGCTCGCACTATACGTCTGAAAAAAGCCAAACAACTTTTTTAAGTTATCCAAGTGACTTATATATCATGTTAAACCTGGGTAGCGAAAGACAGCGGGGAATCTGAAAATTATGTGCCGGGAGTTCCCTGTTCTCGCTGGATCTGGTGGGCCTTTAACCCCCGGCTAGCTATCGAGCTAGTGGCTAACAGACATATCTGAAAATATCGGAACACAAATATGCGATGTCTTCATAAACCGAGCAGATATTTGAAGTTTACACATCTACATTCTCGCCTGAACATATCTTAAAAGTTTATTTTGTGACCCAGAAAGAGTAATAAGAGTAATATTGAAACTAAGTAGCTGCTACCATTATTGGAAACTAGGCTGCGTAATGAATTCTGGGATATGGTGGGCCACGAAGGAAGCACTCGACCCAAGTCTGCACATTAGGGGTGGGTTTTGATTATCGACTTTGCTTGCTTATTACCTACCACTCTACCATTGTTTACAGCGCTGTCACCTGCTGTGTTTTTTTTTTTTTAAATCTTTTTTACTTGAACTACTTCTGACAAGAAAGCCACATTTCTGGTGTTCAATAATGAAGAAATTTAAACGTTTTAAAATTATGCAAAATTGCAAAATGCTTAGCTGTATCTCTAATAAAAACCTCTGTAACTTTGCTCTGCTTCACTTTAGTAGCATCAGGTAATATTTATATGTTGATTCGTGGTTTTCTTTCATTTTATTTTAATGCAGAATATCTTTAAGGTTATCTTCCAAAAAAAAAAACAGACCAGGAGAATCTCCTTCATGGTTTTCTGTGTTTTATCCTCAGTTACTTTGACACAAAGGCATTTGCTGTGATGCTTACACCTTTGATAAAGTCTCACAAGTGTCAGCTTTCTTTTTATAGATATAAAAATATGGATATGTACTGATAAGTGATCAGAATTATAATATTTCTGACTGTCTGAGGAAAAATTTTCCCGATTCAAATCAAATTGAATTGTGGATCGATTCGATTCGGAACTTTGTGAATCGAATCGATTCTAGAAATCAGTGACGATGCCCAGCCCTACTGCACATGCGTGAATTGCCCATCGTCGATTATTGGACTTACAGTTGTCGGTTGAAAAATTTTTACATATTGCCCAACCCTATAGTGCAGTATCAAAAACTAAATTTTTTGTATGCAACTCTAAGTTCTTTCATGTGACAACAGCTGGAAGGTCCTCAACAACAAGAAGCGGGCACATCCATAATTCCATTTTTTCAGGACTCAACATCTACCAAAGGTACACAGATGTGATAACCAATCCTCTTACCTCGGCTTTCAGAACTTGACACTGATGCCTGTTTTCCAAACTGAACTGAAGAATCATTAGCCCATACTTCATCAGTGAGGTGTCACTTACTATTAACATTTAGTTTATTCATTTCCTGACCTTCTACGGTCGTTCATTCTGGTGGGGATAAAGAGACGTATACGATGGTGGTGGTTCTTCCTGCTGAAACTGAGGCAGAGTTGTAGATCCTGGATATTGTACTGAAGGTGACATGAACGCCACATCTGAGAACTCATATGGTGGGGCATCTTGTGGCCACTGGTTAAAGGAAGGGAAGTCGCTGTAGCTTGGAGCCCCAGCTGTCCCAGGTGGGTAAGGCCCCAGAGGCTCACCAGGCTGAAAGGCAGCAAACCTGGGTGGAACGATGACCAGTGGAAACACCACCTCTGGATCAATGGCAAAACTAATGTCCACATACACCTGGGAAACAGGCCAGTAATGCATTAGTAATCATCTGAATCAAAGTGCAATGTACAAAACTACTGATTCAGTTATTTGTAATAAATATTTTATATGTTATTATTCAAATTTTATACAGCATTTTGTAATAGTAGTAGTTTAATTGGGTGTTCTGCAGTAATTTTAGTATACATTTTTTAAGAGTTTAAGACACGTATTTTCCGTGTCTATTACTTACCTGAAAATGTTTACAAACAAATGCAGTTTCATTTCTGAGGTAATACCATATAACATAACTATAACTTTGTTTCATACCTTGATGTAATACTCCACTGAGATGATTTCACAGTTATGGAGGATGATGACATCAACAGGAATCTTCACTTGGCAGGAGAGACTTTCCTCTGAGTTTGGACTTATATTCTCCCCGACCATTTTAAATAGAGTTTTCTCACTGGACGTAGAAGAGCTACCAGCACGGTACACTATTCTCTGCTGAAGTTTAAATTTTGGCCTCATGTCTTTGGAAGAAGAGTTGCAGATTTTGGCAGCAACAGATAAAGTTTCACCTGTCAAAAACAAATATTAACAATAAACTGCATTTTACATGTATTTACATTTGATTTTGCAACTTGCAAACACTTTACCTGGAAAACAGACCGCTTTGTTAATAGTGGCAGACATTTGGACCTGTCCCTTGGAGAGACCACTCATCTTTTTACTCACTGTACCAGATTGTGGGCACTATAACAAAACATACAGACAAACTTTTTCCAGCTCAACTTATTGACTCTCTGAAATGCTTTTTAAATATTGCAATACACATTCAAAGTATAAAATTTCTAACTAATCACCGTAGTGTTTACCATTACTTGAGGAGTTTGTAGAAATGCCTTAGAAACAAACTTGATCTCTTTCTGTGCTGCAGAAGGCCATCGCCAGCTCCTGGTTATCTTTGCTTCAACCACGTAGACAATTTTCCCATGGCCTCCTGAGAAGGATGATGGCATGTTCCTATAAAACAGAACCAGTGTATAATGCATTTATTTGTAAAAGCAAGCCACGACACAGTATTAATACTTGCAGCCAGAAATTCCCACTTACCTTTCCGGGATTTTAAGCCTGAACTTAAAAAAGTGGACCCCTTGGGGTAGTAAAGTGCCTGCAAGAGAAATGTGATTAAACTTTCCTGCAAAGGCTTTTAAAAATGGCAGCACCCTCATGGAGGAAGACTGATATATTTACAATTTACTGCTGATCATTTAACTTGGTTCATATTCTTAAATTGTACATGTGTGTCTAAGTCAAGTTAATAAAATCTAAATAGATGCATTCCACATATCTTCATTCATTTATCAATATGTAAGTTGAGTTTTTTACATTTAAAAAATTTTAATATGGCAGACATCCTGAATGGCCATAGGTAGGCAATGTTAACCAATAATAGCTTCTACTCTGGGGAGATTCTCATTTAATCCACGTGATGTTTAATCTTTCCCCTCTTAGCAAAAGATGTTTGAAGAAGGAAAAACGACAGAAATCCCTGGAAAGGCTGCATCAGGAATGGTTCTGTCAAATCAAATATGTGTATACTTCTGCCATGGTAACTCCTGTGGTAAGCTAATGGCCATGCTGACTTGTATACTTTTATCAGAACTTAATGAAGCAGCAGTAGTTATAACTTACTTCTTCGTACAGTTAAATAATCAATACTCACGTATGTATTGTTATTTGTGGTGTTTTTACCCACCCCTTTCTAATTATTCTTAACTTCTTCTGTGAAGGTTCGTAATATTTTTGACGCCTAAAAAAAAAAGACAATAAAGATTGGCACCTATCAATGTCTGACATCAATGATGCCTTTAACTTTGAAAAGACTCTATTGGACTTCAGCAAAATTATGGTCTATCCCACAATTTATCTGACTGAGTTGTATGTAGTGAGTTAGGATAATGCAAAACTCACAAGGAATGATAATTGAGAAGAGACAATCGGAGGCACAGTGGGACCAGAGCCACTGAGTATGCAGCTTTTTGCTTTGAACCATTTAAATTTCAAGAGAAGGGCAAATTCCATATTTTGTTATTTAGTTTTATATACACAGAAACTCTCATTTTACATATTTCTGTATTACACAGTTGCTCCTGCAAAAAAACCAGAAGCTATACAAAATGTCCTTTGACATTTTTATGATCTGGTTGAATGCTATTTTAACTCTATGAAATACGTTCTTAAGACTTTACCTTTAAGAGCTGTAGCCTTTTAGGATGTAGCTTTGTCAAGCTAACTGTGTCCAGTGTTTTTCTGTTTATCAGCTGAGCCAATTAAATGTAGGTTGGTTGGTCTAATAATGTTTTCTTGGATGGTGGTGCATGAGATTAGCCCTCTTGTTCATAATATTACTAGGGTATTGCAAATGATTCAATAAAATATGATATTTGGTGTCTCTATACCAACCCCACACCCACTTGTTAATACTTTTGAGTACCTACCCTAAGTTTTACAAAGGAGTCCACATTTAAGAGCCAAAGATTTTGTGGCAGATCAGGTAATATAAAAACTTAAGGCATGACTTACGGCAAAAATCAACAGACGTCGCAACAAATGGTACAGCCTACGGGGCAAAGTACCATTTATACACACGGGGTGATCAAAGAGTGTAAAAGAAGAGGGAACCTGCAAACAGTCACGACTGAAGTAGACAAAAGGAGAGACCTGAAACCAGTCACAAGACACGGAATACAAATCACTAACAAAACAGGAAGGGAGAAAGAGGGAAAGGCAGAAAGGTGAATAGATTGACACAAAAGGATTCAAAAGAGGATACGTAAACTATTACGCTCTATTATAACGAAACATTCGAAGTGTGGTGAAATGATTAAAACACCAGTCTTTCCTGCGTAAATTATGCGCTAAATACAAAATCCATCCGCTGTGGAGACGCCTTGTGGAATGACAGCAGACAAAAGCACCGTCTTTTTTTGGAACTAAAGACCAAAAAAAAGCCAAACTAGAAGCCCAAGAAAAGAATGTAATTTTATTATACATGAATTACTTAGAATAAAACTCAAAAGGAGTGAAAAGCCCAAGAGAAGAGAAGAAAAGAGACCTGTGATCATGACAAACACACAACATTGTCATGGGGACTGAAATGGCACCAAACAGTCCTGCCGGGAATGGCACAATAACAAACTGTGTCCACGTTCTAAAAGAATCAACCTTACCTTTAGCATTTTCTGCAACTAAGAGTTCCTTCACTTTGAAATATCTCCTGCGATCACTGTACGATCTCTCGTCATCTCCACTTCCTTCTGACCAGTGTACGTTAGCGTCTCCTTTGGCCTTTACAGAAACGCTCTTGACTTTGACGCCTTTTGTCAGTCTGAAACTAACTGTTCCGACTATAGTGTCACCCTCAGAAAAAGTATCGCCTTCGTTGATCGCTTCATAAGTTACATTAAAGTCGTTTATCGGAGACATTTCTGAGCTGTCTGTGAAACGCTTTTCTCAGCACTAACAAGCGGATCTAATGGGCGTGACAGGAGGCTCCGCCCATAGAGTGAAGTCGTAGGCTTGACACAATGCCAAAAAGTGTGAGACATCTATTACAACAGTCCTTCAGGCAATATGTAGTTTATGCACCATAATGAACAACTAGACATATTATTGTGATTTAACTACTGAATATTGTTCACTAAGTCTTTACCAAAGTCAAATTTATTCACAGAATTTTATTTACATTTACTAATCTGAGAAACACTGACATGTTTCATATGCTATTTGAGATCCATAACTCATAAACTAAATGCTATTTGAAGAAAGACTTTTCAGCTTTCTAACCCTTGTAACAGTACCACCTCATTTAAACTCCTTTTGATCAAAAAAAGTAGCCTGCCATAATTGGGTGAGCAGCTAAAAACACTGGGTGCAAAACTTTTTCCAATGGTTGCAAAAAGCACCGAACCTTCCCTCTGCTGCTTTTTCTAATAGCTTACAACTGAAGGGGTGGGACAGCTGGTTCAACTGGACTGAACCCTGCCCATAGCTAAAACTATGTGTCAAAGTACTGTGTGCAAAGTGAAAAGTGAAGAGTCAAATGTAATGGCTAAAATATTTCTGTAAGAGCAACATTAATTGACCAGTTAATTAAGCCAGCAGTGCATCCATTTTCTGGAGGGGGCTGGAGGATCCAAATGGTCTATCCAGTTAATCAGAGTGGGTAATTTCTTATTTGGAAAAATTATTGAATCATTCCACTTTCGTGAAGTGTATAATCACAATGAATAAGTTGGTCTAACTTAGTCATTTAGTAAGTTTTTCCAAGTTAGCAAGCATTCTTTCTTTTTTTTCACAAGTACCACCAACCTCCTGATGATCATGCTATAAAACTTAGACTAAAAGAACTGATGTTTTTATTTTTTTTTAAAATGCAGTAATTTCTATGCCACAAACTGTCCCACCAGTTTTCATAACTCTCCTGTCTTCAAGGTGTAAAGTTCTAGGTTCAAATCTCTTGGTCAGATAAGATCTTTCTGTGTTCATTTCCAGTTACTTCACAAAGGTCAGCTCCATACATATTGTCCATATATGTGCTACTCCTTTCACTACATGATAGCAGGGAGAGGCTCCAGCCCCAGCCACTGAATTGCAAAAGCTGCTAAGAAAAATAATGTATGTTCTTATAAACTCTAGCACACAGACCCCTCTCCCACAATAAGATGGTGATTTGAGGAGGGGTCCCATGTAAATCACTTAAAAAATGTTTGTAATTTAAGGAAGTAGATCTTGTACCTTCAAATATCTGTTTATAAATAGGATGTGAGTTCATGCAGGATTGACCTGATATAAACACAACAACATGAATAAGCATGTCTTGTCAAATCACAGTGGCTTGTTTTTACAGGAAGGCTGGCTGTATTCTATGATCAGAGAAAATTGCCCAGAAATGCACCTAACCAAATTAAATGCTGTGGCTAAAAGGAAGAGCATTGTAATCTAATCGGCAGGCTCCAGCTGAAAGAGATCAGGTTGCACATGAACAAAGGCATGTGAGTGTGCTGCATCCTGTAGCACATTTTGCATACATTTTATTTTATTATCAATCACTGTCAAAAAATTTGTTTCACAATAGTAAGACAAAAAAGCCAGCTTAGAAAAGCTTTCCTGCATGGTCACATTTTTTTCTGCCATGAAGCACATTTAAGAATATTGTACAAACTGCTTCAGAATGTCAAACTCCAAAAAGTGTGTTTGTAAATTGCAAGTTCACCTGTGAAAGTTAAAGTTGAACAGTGCTTTAAAATACATAAAGATTAAATTAAAAGTAAGGAATGTAAACATTTGTGTTGAATCCATTTGAATTAAGCTTTATTGAACTTAGCTTTACAAATTCCCTTAAATCATGGAAACAGACACAATCTTAGCACAAAGCTACACATATAGCTACAACTTTTGAAAAGATTTAATGTAGGCACAACAGCAGCAAATGCAAAAAGACATTCAGATGAAGACAGCTGTATTATGTGCAGTAATAACATGTGTGTGCATGTAGGATTCTCTCTACCCACTTGGGTGCCAGCCCTTTCTTATGGCTTCACCAAAAAACCAATACTGTTTTAAGAGCTAGGGTGAAGAGCTGCACAGTCTCTTAATAGGCCAGCATTTTCAATCTCTAAGATGTCACTGAGCAGCAGTTTAATTGATTATGAATAATAATCCAAACCTAACCTTTTTCTCTACAGCAACTCTTTGATGGACTGGATTATAAACAGGTGAGTAAGGCCCCACAGTTGTCCCAGGCTGAATGGTAGCAAACCTGCAAGGAATGAGACCAGTGGAAACACAACCTCTGGGTCAAAGGTAGAATTAATGACCTGGGAAAAAAGTCGGAATTTAAGAAACATACATACAATGATTTTCTTTTATAAAGATGTAAATGTCATGGTCCTGAGTCCGTGGACTCAGTGATTTTGGGTTTGATGTAATATTATTTTTATTATTGTTAGCATTATTATTATTGTAATCATTATCATTATTATTATTTGTGGACTCATGTTCTAGTCTTGGGATGATTTGTGTTTTGGGATTTTTCTGGGATTGTGGGTTGGTGCTCCTTCTTTTGGTCCCTGGTGTTAGTGTTTCCTGTCTCGTCAGGTTAATCAGGTCCAGCTGTGTTCCCCACCTGTATATGATTTCCCAGTGTCCCTCTGTGCATATTTTTGTTGTATGATTGGTGTGCTTGTTGCTGGTCCGTCTGTGTTCATCCCCTGGAAACTGTCTGTAATCCACCGTGTGAATCTGCTGTCTTCCTTTCGTGTTCAGGTTTGCTGTTCCATAGTTTAGTTTCTCCCAGTTTAGTTCACCCTAAGGTCTGTTTTTGCCATCCCCACTTTGTGTTCAGTCATTTATGATAAACCTCCCTTGCATCTCAGTAAATGCCCGCTTTCGAGTCCTTTTTCCCTCTCACCACACGGATGCTGCCCCAGCCGTGACAGTAAAGATATTAAAACAGGGTATATATTTACTGTGTCCATAATTAAACTGTCACTGTTTGCAAGCAAAAGCAATTTTATTTCTGAGCTGATGGAAACATAAGTATTTTTTAGATTTTATAACGAAGGAGAGTGTGGATGGCATTATTAAGAATCTTTGATAAGTGGGAGGAAGCATCCTCTGAGTTTGGATTGAGTGTCCCCAAACATAGTATTCAAAGTAGTTTTAGTCAAACCAGTGGCGAGATTAAAATATTCTATTCTCCTAAACTGATTTTGGGTTTTGAAAACACCCAAAATCACATATCCTGAATGCATGACTAAATAAATAAATAAATAAATAACAAAGCACACCTGAACACCCTCCATTTAAGTAAGTAGAGATTAAATCATGCACAAAGACATAAATATCTGATTTTGCGTTCTAAAAATTCTCAAATTTAATGATTTGATTGACCGCAGAACTGCACGAACACTGTACAAAGCAGCAAATAAATATTTGCACCACAACATCCAGAGCTTTTTACAGATAAGGCCAAATATTCATGACCTCAGAGGAATCCTAATGTCCAGCAAGCCAGTAGTAAGGACTAATGTAAAAAAAAAATCCCAGCATTACAGTCACAGGAGTTAGTGTGTGAAACACCTGCACAGATGAAGTTAAGAAAAGTACATCGATACCAAATTTCACACCACTGTTTAAAAATAATAAATTGCATGAATATTGGAAATCTTCCTCTCAGTGACTGAGTTGTCTCATTGTGTGTTATTTTGAAGCCTTGTCCTCATTTTTAAAGATTAAGGCAAGAGTTACCCAAGTTTAAAGTTGTCACGATCCTGGGTCTTTTGACCCAGCGTTTTGAGTTTTAGTTTATTTTGATGTTTATGGTTTATGTTTAAGTTCATTAGGTTATCTAAGTTCATTTGTTTATTAGATTCCCCTTGTGTTTCCAACCCCTGTGTTAAGTCTCCCTTGTCCTTTATGTGTTTTCATGTCTGCGTGTCTTTTGCTGTCAAGTTCATGTAGTCATGTCTGCATTTCATTATGTTTCCTG
>VUQR01030905.1:0-18619 GCA_015108515.1 Hemichromis elongatus
GCGAGACTCAGAGGCAGAAGTGAGTGAAGCTCCCAGGTTTATTGCTGGCATGAAAACTACACAACAAAAGCAAAGCAACCGCGAGACTCATAAGCGAAATAAAAACCGTGAGAGAAACAACTGAAACTGAAACACACAGGCACTGTTAAGAGGAAATCACGCAACAGGGAGCACAGGAGAACACAGGGCTTAAATACAAGGGGAAGCAATCAGGGAATGGAACACAGGAGGGAGACACAGCTGGGAGGAATTGGGGCTGACGAGAGAAAGGGAGAGAGGGCGAGAGCAAGAGAATGAGAGCGCAAGAGAGCGAGAGCGAGAGAGCAAGAGAGAACATGGCTAGACACACACACACAAAAGACGCTGACTACACAGGAAACAAGATCAACGTGGACTACACTGGGGAGCACAGCAGACAGGGCAAGGAATACACAGGCACACACACAGAACACTAACCACAAAGGATAGAACTAAACCAGAGAACCAAAAAACATCATAATACTAAGGACCAGGGATACAAACCAATAAGGAAACTCAAAGAGACACAAAACGCTGGTTCAAAAGGACCCAGGACCGTGACAGTAAACTACAGTACATTATATATACACAGGTGTGTGCCTCTCCAAATCATGTCCAATAAAGTTGTAGAAATATTTGACAGATGATTAGTGGAAACAGGATGCACCTGAGCTCAATTTTAGTGGCAAAGGCTTTGAATACTTATATATATTTTATATTTTTAACACTTTATATTTTTAGTTTTGGACCTGTAACTTAACAAAACATGGAATAATTAAAGCACAGTGAATACTATTTGGATGCACTGATAACACTAGCTTTTCACTGGAAACTTTATTAATACTACAATGAGACAAAATTGACTTGATGTACATCTGGGTGATCAGAGAAGCTACAGTGCCTGGTCAAACCGTTTTTAGAGCTTTGGTCAGCTTTATATTAATACTTCATTTGATAGACCACCAACAGTCACTCTCTCATCACCTGCTTTTACAGACATGACTACCATGTGGAAGTATAACATGAAGACTCATATATTAATCCCTTTAATGAAGCCATCAGTTACTTAAAAACAACACAGCCAATTGGTGCTGTTATTCAATTCTCATTTTTTGAAAAATCTGACTGGATAAACTGGTTTGAATGCGCCTGTCATAACTACAACTGTGAAGTAACTCTGGATAAACAGTTTGCTAGGAAAAATATATGCAAGCCTGGTTCTGTGAGTATGTGTAGCTCGAAGACATTCTTCAATGGTTACGTGGGTTGGTCGGCCAGAGCCTCAGCAGATGAAAGTCTGGCTGTGCCTCTGTTGCCAGTTGGCCAAAAGAGTAAAAAATAAATAAAATCATTGAATCCCCAAAGAGTTATGTTTTATATGTTCACACTTGTGTGCTAATGTGTCAGGATTGCTCTGCTATTAAGAGTTAAATGGAGCTGTTGATGTTGGACTTGAAATGTGAATTAAAATGTGAAAAAACAAAAATACTGAGCTTCCCTTAACCATACACTGTCATTTAGTAGTAATATGCATGTTGTTGTCTGCATAGCTACAATGGAGAGTTGCATTTTTAAAGAGCACATAAAGCTAGGAAACTGCATAGGGCATCAGGATTTAATGAAGTAGTGTAAATCAAGCATTAGATTGAGTAAACGCATCCTTTATGTTAGTGTCTGCCCATCTGGAAGGGTACACCAGCCCAGCTAGCATACTATAGCTGATAATTTGGACGACACGTGTGCTGCCAAAGCTTTCAGGCAGACCTCCCTCTCTACAGTTTTCCATGCCACAAACACAAGTGTAGTGAAATAAGCAGTTCAGGATTAATACATGTCCTGTTATACCTGTGTCTGAAAGCAAATAGTCTTGAAAATTATGAATTTTTTTCACAATCATATATTGTAGTTGATAGAGCGTACTGTGGGTTACTACCCCCTCTAAACGGATGACATTGGGGTGGTCGAACTGGGCCATTATCGAAGCCTCGGCCAGGAAGTCTCTCTTCTGCTTTTCAGTGTATCCTGCCTTCAGGGTCTTTAGAGCCACTGGGATGTCTCGTTTTCCTGGGAGCCTCATACGTCCGTAGCAAACCTCCCCAAACTCCCCTGAAAACATGGCAGAGGAACACAGTAATGCAGCACATCAAACATATTCAACCTTTAAATCTGTTCCACAATAGTGAATATTCACTGTGCTCCCCTGCATCCTTTTCCCACTCCTAAGCCTTTTGTATGAATGAGAACAAGAGAAAACAACCCACATACAATCTGTTCACATATATGTGCAAAAGCTGCCATCAGCTAATTAGCCATCTATTCTTCTCTTTAGCTAAACAGAACTTTAAATTGGAAGTTGCATGTGTCTGTGTCATACATTTCTATTTGTTTCTCTGGCTGCAGCAGTCATATGTAGCACAGTGAATTGTCAGGCTGACACAGTGTTAGTATTCTCTTCCTGTCTGAGGAGCTTTGATTGACAGCCCCACGCAACGCTCTGATTCCACTTTGCTATCCTCCTCTCTGCTGCACACCACAGCCTTTACACCGGCCAATGATTTTAAGTTAGCATAGCCAATGATTCTGACTGTGTGTGTGTGTATGTGTGTTTTCTGTGTGTGTGAGCACACACAGGTTCATGGTTTTACCTGAACCAATGATTTTCTCTATTTTGATCCTGGAAGCTTCAATTTCTCTGGCAAACTCGTGGACTGCCTGGCAGGGGTCCTCGTACGTGTGTGGGTCGATATAGAACCTCGCATCGGGGAATGACACTAAGATAAACAACATTAGCATTTGGTCACATATTGGAGAATGAGAGCAACATCACATCTGAGCCCCGTCACCGGTGTGTGCAGGGAAAACCTGATGAAAGAGGAGAGAAATGACAGGGAAAAAGAGCACACAGAGGGAGTGGAAGAATACGCAGTATGCAGGGGAGAAGGAGTATATTCTCCTGTAATCACTCAGAGCCTGATGAAAATTGTTTGCTCTAAGGATGAACTTTATTAGACAGAGATTAAATTGCGACTTTGTCAAAGAATGCCATTTAATCTATTAGTAATAATTGAGAAATGGGCCAAACATACCGTGACCATTCTGGTAATGCATCTTCTCCTCGTCGGAGTCCTGGAAGGCTTTGCTATAGCCACAGTGTCTAAAGCACACACACACACACACACACACACACATGTGCACGGCCACAAAAACACACACACATGCCCATACATATAAACATACAGAGGGATGAATACAGGACAATAGTGGAAAACACTTTCAAACTCTAAGCATAATAAATCAATATTTGCTCATAATTAATTATTAAGTTTAACAAAGTTATTCATCACTCACTGATACTTAGTCATTTATTAACAACAAGCAGTGAGACTTTACATTTACAGGGTTACGGGCAACCAGTTTAGGGTAGACTATTTGAGGTAGTCTAGGTGGCTTTTGTTATAGCTAAAAAATAAAATGGCATGTAATGTAGGAAGAAGAAGACTTTTCTCATATGTTATACTTTCATCATTTCTCAGGGGTTACAATTATTCTACCCCTAACTCTAGGCTGGTTGTTGGTTAACTGGAGGATGATAAGAGGTTAAAGGGTCAGTCGGACTAAAGAGAACAATTCCTTTGAGTCCTTAGTTAGTTTGGCAAGGTGAGGTTTTTACAATAGCAAACTTATTTCTATGGGCATGTCCACATAATTAAAACTCAATACTCATAGCATCAATATTCATATTGACAAGGCAAAGCAAAGACATCCCAGGAGTACATTTGAGAGCGAAAAGGAAAATGACTTCTTCACTCACACAGATTCAATTGTTGCCACCTGTAGCTTTAGGGGATGCGTTTTTTCACGTTACTTCTACAATGATGCACTGCAGTTCCTGCTGGTTTTTAGCTTACATGTAAAAATATCCTAGTTTACCATTTTGATAAAGATGTGTAATAAATCAGTGACTGACAACCTACCCAGAGTGCAACAAAATGATTATGGTGCTTATTAGCATAGACTGTATATAAAAGATGGAATTTACCATTGGTACCCAGTTACCTACCTACATGTACACTATGGTATATGTATATATGTATACCATGTACATAATGTTAGTGAAGTCCTGTTTTAGAGCCTTGAGCTGAGAGTTTTTCCTGTCATCACCTTGGAGTTTTAAAACTGGATGATAAACCCAACTGTAAAACTGAGAGGCACTACATGACAATGTTATAAGTAAATCCTGGTTAATTCTTATTTCTGACTCTAACGGAGACCATAATTTAAGTTTGTTGTTAATTCATATGTTATACCCAATATGCCCTAAAATTAGTGACTGAACCCATAAAGTCATCAGGAAAGTATCACAGAACAAGTGGCTAATTTACCTCTGACTTCTCTAAAAAAGTGTTTTTGCAACTGCAGGACTCATCCCCTGCAGGTTTAAGGCACTTCAACATTGGTTATACTTTAAAATGACTTCTATCATTTGTTTATGTTCTCTGATTATTATGTAGTGCTGCAAAAGCTACTCTGAAGAACAATTGGCTTTTCTTTTGAAGTAGTTAACCTGCAGCAATCTTATATATTTCTTAAAACTAGCAAGACTACAACCAAATAAGAAAGAAACTTCAAGTTCATAAGTATGTTTTTGGTGAGAAATGTAGTGATAGGAAACAAAAACAAAAAAGTCTGCATAGCGGGCACTTCCTCTGGGAAACTGAATTTCCTGGAGGAACCCACCCGAGGGATTAATAAAGTTTCATCTTATCTAACTTGCAGTTAGGGCATCTTGTAACTCTCTGCAAAAGGAACATTTTAGTTTGCTCTATTGTTAATTGACAGCCCCTATTTGTTGCTTATGGTTGCTTATTCCCAGTTATCAGAGTCCAATCTCATTTAGAATAGCATCAATATAGTAAACACTCAAGGGGTGTGTACATGGAAATAGAAAAGCAACAATGCGGTCACCACAAAACCATGAAAGGCCAAATAGTGTCAGCGATTTGTGAAATAACGTACTTAATATTTGATGCAGCTGAAGCAATTACCAATGAAACAGAAGTATACAAATATGAGGAAGTGGTAAGGTGACACTTTTAGGTCTAGAACCTGGTATGTCCACTAAATACTGACCATCAGCTAAAAAGTGAGATAAGTGACAAATGAGATGCATGCTAGCATTAGCACGACTGTTTACATTAGCTAAACTGCTACGTTTTATTTTCTTAGATATATATAGCATTAAAAAAGTTTACCCATTATAATAGAGTGCACATTTGGCAAAACTGTTTAATGCAGTTTACTTTCTTTGCAAAAACTAAACCTTTCCCTTGTGCTTTATTCCCTCATAGTTAGATATTTTCAAGAGTAAATTGGCCCTCTCCCTAAACTCTAATACCAACTGTTCTTTTTTCCTTTCCTTTTTCTTTTGTCTCAGTGGCATATGCAGTAAACTCTCCAGTCACGACAGCAGGATCTTGTCTGGAGTCCTCTAACTCATTATTTTTCCTACTTTTTCTATTGGCAATGAAAACCCTTACATGCAGTGAAGTGTAAATTAATTAAGGGCAATGAAATTAATTATTTGATGCAGTACTACAGAGATGTAACTACAAGACATCAAAAAGGAGGGGTGGGGGGATAAGTATGAACATTTGGCTTTCAAGCTACTGGACATGAATCAACATAATTAAAACCACTATGAGGTGAAAATTACAAGTTAGGAAATTAGCTAAATAAGACAGCAATGGCTAATGAGTATTAGCTTTCACACTCATTATTATACTTATACTATTATACTATACAAATTATACTTAAGCTTGAAAATATTGCATGCAGACTACTTGTGCACCCAACATTACAAACATTTCAATGTCATAAGGGGTACAAAGAGGTACTAATGGTATTTCTCAAACACAGGCTTAAACAAGATCCTTTCCCACATTTTTAGGTGGCAACAGCTGAAAGAAATACAGTGCAAACGGGAGATTTGATCAAAAGAAACTACACAAAGAGAGGCATGGTTGTAAGAGTAGTGTAAGAAAGTGTTCCACACACAGCAGAGATGGGTAGTGTGGTAAAGTGTAGCCTTGCCGTTTCCTGCAGATGATGATGGCCAAAAAGGCGACCAGACCAGACACCAGGGCCATGCAGATCCAGATGATGGTCATGGTGTTGTAACGCAAAGGAACTGCAGGGACACACAAACAGTGTGTTAGCTAAGGGAACGCTGCCACCAATGCTCACAGTTTACACAAACACAGACACTGGCAAACACAGGCGGCAGGTAGAGTGTCATTGGTTAAACAAGATAAACAGAAATTTGGAGCTTTGTTAAATAGCCTTGCCATTTTATAATCACCTCCTGTTTGTCTGTTGCATTAGGTAGGAAATATCCAACTAATGTGGTCAAATACCCTGAAAGACCGAATGTTGTCATAAAAGATTATATCTGTATCTTTAAGTACACTGTAATACATAGATACATGTATGTCTGAGATGATCTCCATAATAAAACTAAACGTTTTGATTCAGTGAACACTGAAGTACACAGTAGGTGTTAAAAGTGTGCACCAACTGTCAGATGAGTTTAGTAGCAGTGAATGTGGGAACTAGAAAGATTGGTGTTTCGTTGACTGGAAAGAAATATTTAAATCAATCGAATCACAATCAGTGACCAGTAAAAATCTCCAAGGTGACAAATACAAATATCCAAGAGATAAAGATCCTTGTGACATAAAGCCATACAATTTCGCACATGGGATTTTTGTGATCTCTCATAATATTAATTATTAATATTAAAAAAAACAATCCCCTCTCGGTCTATCCTTCAAGCTCGGGTCCTCTACCAGAGGCCTGGGAGCTTAAGGGTTCTGCGCAGTATCTTAGCTGTTCCTAGGACTGTGCTCTTCGATCTCCGATGTTGTTTCTGGGATCTGCTGGAACCACTTGCCTAGATGGGAAGCACTGCACCTAGTGCTCCGATTACCACTGGGACCACTGTTACCTTCACCCTGCACATCTTCTCAAGCTCTTCTCTGAGCCCTTGGTATTTCTCAAGCTTCTTGTGTTCCTTCTTCCTGATGTGGCTGTCATATCACTATGGTTGTCTTCTTCGTTTGTCTGCCACTACTATGTCCGGTTGGTCAGAAATCACCATTTTGTCCGTCTGTATCTGTGAGTCCCACAGGATCTTAGCTCGGCTATTCTCAATCACCCTTGGGGATGTCTCCCATTTTGACCTCAGGACTTCCAGGCCATACTCAGCACAGATATTTCTGTATACAATGCCGGTCACTTGGTTATGACGTTCCATGTATGCCTTGCCTGCTAGCATCTTGCACCCTGCTGTTATGTGCTGGATTGTCTCAGGGGCATCTTTACACAGCCTGCACCTGGGGCTTGTCTGGTGTGATAGACCCTAACCTCTATGGATCTTATGTTCAGAACTGTGCTGCTGTGATTAGTGTCTCCGTGTTGTCTTTTAATCTAGCTTTGTCCAGCCAATGTTAGGATTTCTGGATGTCAGCCACCTCCTCTATCTGCCAATTCTTTTCTGTGCCCGACTTATGGGATGAGCCAAGTATCCCTTCATCTTAGCTATGATGCCTGACAGGAACTTCCACGTGGTACTAAGGCAGGTTATTGGCCAATATTTGGATATGGCTTGTCCCTTCTGGGGGTCGTTGGGGATCCGGACTATCCGGCCTTCCTAACAGTAACTGTAGCTATTCATTTTTAGTGTGTACAAAGTAATAGCAAAACATGCTCACTCTTTTCATTCTGTGTATCTTCAAAGTAAGTAAGTCTATATTATCTAAATTCAAAGTGACACTGGAAGGTTTCCAGTTTGAGTTTGAAACTAATTAAACCTTTATCTCCAAAAGGTCTGCTTGAAAATGTTTATGATGGTAGAATTAATAACAGCTTTGTGTGAGAAAATTATTGGCAATTTTCTGTAATTATGTGATATTGACAGCTGACCTAACGCTCACCCGCATCTTTGTGTGGCCAGTGGTAGTTGTTTTGAGAAACAACTGATGAAATCAGAGTCTTGTTCTTGTCAGGATTAAGAATATAGATGTCATCATCCTGCACCAATGTCAGACTTGGTTGCAAATAAAATGGCAAGACATGTGGATGAAATGGATGCAATGGGCAAACATTAAAAAACCTTTCGTTGGCCTGACACATAGATGTTAGATTTAACATTCTGAGTCAGTGTCACACCCTGTATGACTACGCCAGCCACTGCCAACTGATTAGGGCAAAATAACCTCCATTACCAAACACTGACATGAGCTGAATATGAAAAAAGCTCAATCCTGACAAGACAGGGTGGTGCAGAATGGTCCTCAAACTCGTCCCATTGCAAACCTCCACAATATATAGTGAACAAAACAGAATTCTGCCAAACAATAATTTACTAGACAGGTTAAAATGTTGATCTGATGTTGGAACTAAATAGAGGTTGGATTGGATCATCGAACCCTAAATCCATTATTTTAAGTGAGGTGTGACCAAATTTAACCAATCCATTTTGTAACTTTCAAAAACAGTTAATACACATGAACTCGACTGTTGCCTATGCAAGCACACAAAAGGAAAGCCCAGGGCTTCAGTGCACACCAGCCTCAACATGGACACGAAAGTTGGGTATCAGCAAAATAAAAGTTATTCTATATTTTTCCTCTGGGAACCATACATATGTCTATTGTTCATTAGTATGTACCCAGTAGTGTTAAGATATTTCAGCGTGGACTAGAATGGTGCACTGCCATCTAGTCATCATGTTAAGCGTCACAAGCTTGGGCAGTTTTTAGAATTTGCATAGTTTGCAGTTGGCAAAAAACAGAGCTCTGGAAAAAAGCAACTGTTGTCTGTTTATCATAAAACTTATTGATTACTCAGCATGGTGGCTCACGGACTGTGTACAGCTCTCTTGTTCACTCAGTTAGAGTTTGGGTCCGGTGAACAGCCGAATGAAAGGAGACTATTAGTCAGTGAAACAGCACTGGGACTCCAACCAGGCAGGTGGTTGAGCTTTGCAGACCTAGCGCCTGCTCTGGACATTATCTACCAAATCTCCTATTAGGAAAGAAAAATATTCCAATAGAAGTTTTCTGTAACAGTCGGTGTTGTTCTTACTTCAGGTGAAAGACATGAAACTTCTACCCCACAGTAGCACTGTGTATAGCTGTTTGAAGCCTGGGTAGGCTGCAGTCTTGCTGACAGGGGTGACCCTCTAACAAAGCACAGATCAATGGAACAGAGGGGTGGACTGGGGCAGTTATCACCCTCACTGACATCCAAACCTCTTCAGCCTAGGTCCATGCTGTGCTGTCTGGCTTAACTTTGAGGTGATAGTCTTTTAACTATCGCTACTGGACTTTTTTCAAGAGTATGAAAGAACATAGAACTACCAAAGCTTTCTAGAGACTCAGGGAGGGCAGGAGATTTTACCAAACAATTTAGCGATACAGCGTTTTCTCTTTTCCTTTCTCCTTGCAGACCAGTGCAGACACACATACACACACCTGCTTTCCCAGTCTGAATCTCTATGTTCTGGCTGAAGCGTCCGCAGCCTGCCGAGGTTCTGGCTCGGACCTGGAAGATATACTTGGTACCTGGCTTCAGCCCTGACACTCGGGCGCTGGTGTTTTTGGACTTCAGAGTGGAGTAACTGTGCTCTTCATTATCCTGCAAGAACGACAAATACATCTACAGATTAGGGTTGTGAAGATTGGAGTGACATTTAAACTGTGAACAATAGTTTCAGAAACTAATTAAATCAGTCGGCTGTTATTCTCGAGGTGAATGTTGCTTTGTTAAACAACTTATATTCAAATTGTCATTTGGCATCAGTGCGCGATGCATTAAACTGTAACAACAACAAGACCAAATCTAAGCAAGAAACCTTTAGGGTCTACACCGAGCTAGGCTGTTTTTGTGACTAAGCCTGTGACTGAATACCAAAGCGAAAAGTGAATAAAAATGGAAATATTTGCTAAATGGGGGAAAAAAATCAAGTCAAAAACACAAAGTTGCAAATCAAAGACTCTTTCCTGACAAACCCTCACATTTTTGGTCACTGTGTTATCGTGCAGCAGCAAATATTACTGCATCCAGGTCCACCTTCCAAAAACATAACGATGAGACACAAAAATTGCAAAATAAGAAAAATATTAAAATATTTACTTTAACCCACAATGATATGAGGGGCTTTGTTTCTTATTAATGAGCAAGACTGCTTTACAGCAATAGGGAATTTTAAAACAGGGGTACAAAATCCCACGTTTCATTCAAAATGTTTAACTTTCTGGATTAGGCTAATCCATTTTTCTTGTCTGTCTTTTAAAAATAATAATAATAAAACCCCTAGAAGCTGAGACTGTCTAAAATGTAAACAAGAGCATAATGCAATGATTTACATAAACCTGTATTCTGTTTACAATAGAACACAGAAAAAATACCAAATTTAAATTTAGAAAAGATACAATTTCAAGCTAAATTAGATGAAGGCAACACAATCAAACTGGGATTGACGCCATGTTTACCAGTGTCTCTTCTTTTAATAACAGTCTGTGCTTTACTGTGCTGTGTCCAGTTGCTGGATTTTTGATGATCTAGACAACAGTCGTGGGTCTACTTAGTCATATTTTTCATTTCATGATATGCCATGAGAGTTGCAAGTCATTGCATTCTGCTCTTAGTTGCATGTTATGTACAACCTTTGTACAAACAGTAACTTTATTCGTTAAGCACTTTTAAAAGCACACAGCTACAAAGTGCTTTTCAGTTCAGATAAAACCACACACTACAGACAAATATATGTCCTAATATAAAAAGTGTCAGTTGTAGTTCCAGTATCGCTCTAACAGAAATGCTATTTATTCTTTCTATGCCTCTTTAAAACACTTTGATTTGCTTTAGTGTGAATAGTCACATACTAGTAAACTTACCTTGCAGTACACATAAAATTGGTAAATCTCATACAGCACATTTTATTTAGGATGCGTTATCCTGCCCACAGGGGCTAAACATCTGCAAGCCACTTAGCAACCCAGCTTTTCTGCATTCTCTTTTTATATACTGCATCCTTATCTGTGTGTGTGTGTGTGCCTGTGTGCGATGGCAAATTTTGTAGGCAATTAAAAATCTTTTTACTGTGTTTTCCATTTTTAACAAAAACAAACGTAAACAACAGGCAGATGATATTCTTCGAACCAATAATTTAAACTACATTTATCACATGAATGCATGAACACTGTAGTGTATTTGGACTCCATTCCAAATGCACTATTATTCTTCCATGAAAACCCACTAGAGCGCCAAATGTGTATTGATCCATGGCTGACAACAGACCTCAACAAAATGCAGCATTTCCACCTGTTCGAGTAATATTTAATCACAGCTACAGTGCCACCATTGTTTTAAAAAATAACTGAGCTTTTTTTTTTTGTTGGAAATGACACTTTCTTACTGAGGCCCATTTCTTATGATGAATCTCTTCTGTATGAAGCTGAGGACCTGGATCTGAGGTTTGCAGACACGGTAAAAAAAGGCTGTAAAGAATTACGAGGCAGAATTATAGGATTTGGTGACAATAAGGAAAGTGCAGTTTTATCCTGTAAGTGCCTTTAAAGACAACCGAAAAAAAAAGAAGAAGATCACACTAAATCCACCATCCAAGTATAACTGTCACAACACTGACTTTATTTATTACAACCTTCCTTTAACTAGTAGACTCATTAGAGCCCATGCTGAACACAGGAGATGAATACAACCTGCTCTGTCAGTCAGACTTTATTATCATGTAAATGCATCAGAAAATATTTTCATCTGACAGCCAGACAAATGACATGTACCTTGAGTAGTGTTTGTCCTATTTTCTTGTTTCGTTTTTGATATTAGATTCATTTGTGATGCATGTTTTATTTAAACGTGAATCGTTAAGTTTATTATGCTGTTTACATGTACATAGTCATCAAAAAGGGGATTTGCAGTTTATCATTTTCCTTTTTTGAAGTCTTGATCAAGTTCATGATTATCATATCATTAACAATAATTTAGACATATTTTAAATGTGTGGTGGGAAAAAAAAACTCAGCAAAACATTATAAAGAGTTACAAGGTGCATGAAAACAGTAGAGCAGCTGAATCATTCGGGTGTCCCAGGGAAGGACAACTGCCTAATTATAAAGTGTTGAGTCTTTTTTGTTTTCATCATCCTCAGCTGCAGCAGCCGCCATCCTCACTGTGACTCATTGTAGTTCAGCACAGAACTAAAAGACCTTAAGAAAGCACATTGCTGACTTGTCCACTTGAAAATCCCCCACAGGCGTCTCACCCCCTGAGCGTGGCCAGATTAAGACACCAGCGCAAGAGACGAGCTAATCCTTCAGAACCCCCCACACCATCCTGCTTGTTTGGCTATGAGACCGCCGGCTCCCAGGCTGCTCCCTCTGCAATTAGCTGATTTCTATCAAACCCCACACACACATACACATCTATACACACAGAAAACCACACATACTCATCCAAACAGCACATACATGCACATTCAGGCACGCACTTGTGGCAATCAGCTTATCGACAGGTCACGCCCGCCAAGCCGCTCGCTGTCACTGTCCCTTTCGCTAAGTTGGAATCTACACCGTCTCATTCTCCTTCTTGTGCTTATTCTCTCAACCCCCATTTCCTTTCAAGTAGCTCAGCTGCAAGCAGGGTCTTTTTGTTGGATTAAGTTTTCCTGTGTCTGCCCAACTGTCTCTTCTCTGTTTTCACAATATTGTGCCTCAGCTTAGTCGTGGCCGTTTGAAGACAACGCATTTACAGGTACAGTTTTTTCCTCTCATAAGCTGCCTGAAGAGTTTCATCTAAGTTCTTTTTGGAAAATATGCACAATAGGTTGGCATCAGCCTCAAACAAGTGACTGCAGCACTGTTTTTAAGTATTGAGTGGTACAGATGTAGCAGCTAGTGTACCTTCTCATAATATTTGATGTCGTACTCCAGGATAACTCCGTTGGGCTGATCGGGTTCGTGCCACAGCAGAGTCACGCTGTTCTGACTGGTGTTCTCCTGCCGGATCGCTAACACTTCAGAGGGGGCTGCACGAGAAACAGGAAAGACATGGTTTCGTCAACTCCAGATGTTTTTCCATGGTTACAGAGCGTAAGGAGACGAGGTTACTGTGAAGTAAAGGCCTACTCAGACAGGTGTTTTGTTTTCTTTCTTTTTACCTGCTGTGAGTTTTAACATAAGCTGCAGCTTACTCGCTGATGGCATCCAACTTTATTTCTAGAGTTTCTAGAATTTTAACTGCTAATAAGACAGGTTTGAAATGTTGCCCCAAGCAAGTTGTAATTAACAAAGATTAAAAGATTCTTGATAAAGTCTTACTTTAAACCTATATTAAATGTAACTCTGTTGCAAAAAACTATTTTACTGTTATCTTATTTACATCAGTGTATTAACTTGGCTTTTTACTTGTGTGCTGCACTCACATTTGGTCTTAAAATTAATTCAAAGTTGTGTTACAGATGTCTTAAACAGAACAAAACCTAATTTTACACACACAAAGACTGCTTTTGACCTCCTGTCATTTTTACCAAACGGCCTTTTAGAAACTCCAAACTACAGTTGTTCTTGGAAACTGGTGAACTTAACTCACATTAACAGTAACTTCCAACTAGCCAATCAGAGACTTAACACAAGTTGTTACTGTCACATTCATCACAACAGAAATGGGCAGAGTTCTGTTTGTAACGTCAGCATGGAGCATAGAGAAAGTTAGCCATGAGTTCTGTTTGCTGACAGTAGCAGCTATTCCAACCAGTCCTTACAGAAACAAAGTGCACATAGCACAACCTGTTTTTCATTATCAGCACAAAATGTCACTGAGACAGCACATTCCTTTTAAATATTGTTATTTTGGCACTTCTGCACATTTGACAGTAAAAGAACCACAAAGAGAGAAAAGTATGTCTGATAAAGAGCCAAGGCTGGATTTAAACTCCGAATGATGTGAATGCGAGTGAGTCGCCAATAACTCACGGGTGACTTTTAAACTTGAGATTTCAACTTTTTTTTCATTACTTTTTTATGACATTTCTCTTCTTCTGGCTTCTGATAATCATATAGTTTTCACACTGACTTATTTAAGGTTAGATTTGTGCACAGGGCATGAACATGCACCAGTGATGCAATAATTTCTTATGCTACTTACCACCAATATAAACCAGTAAATAATAAGTCATAATCCTGCTTTCCGTAAGGCCGATTCATCCATTTACTTTATGTGTTAGATAGATTTTAGACAGATTTTGTATTTATTATTATTTATTTTATTATTTAAGACACACTCACTTTAACCCAACTTATATCTGATTGGCTCTCGCTGACAAGCAGTAGGTTTGTAAGGAGTATGGGTGGAGATTCTGTGCCTACTAGACGGAGCGATGGGCCTTAGATGACCACATCCATGATGTCATAGATCCAACAGTAGACAAAATTGTCTGACGCCTGTGCTTTTGGCTCACAGGGAACACTTTAATACTCACTCACTTCATTATCAGTAGAAATTACACCAGTGTAACAGAATATAAATAACAGAAAATAAAGAATCAAAGTCTGCTTAATGTATTTGGGAGAGATTAACAGACTCTTGACGTCTTTACCAAAAGACTTACAAAGATTTCTACTTTGAATTCTCTTGAATTTTTTACTTTCATTATTTTTCAGATTTTGTGAAGACACACTTTCTTTCACTTCAAAGTCTCTGTCATACATTGGTTCTATTTTAAAGTCTTTGAGTGGCCATTAGCATGGTGACCACTGAGCTAGAGGCTTCTAATTGGACTTTTATTCCTTGTACTACATGTTAGTTTACATTCCTTGTATTCAGCTTTATATTTCCTAATTATTTCTTTGTTTCTTTCTTTGTGTTTCTTGTGAGTTCTGTATATTACCATTGCCTCTTTGTGAATTTCTACACGTTACATATCCTCGTCTGGAGGGTGTGGCTTCTGCCCAGATTTAGATTTTGAACTTCTGCTTCAGCTCTTCTCTCACGCATTTGGGTTCTAGATACTCAGATAAAGTTGCAATCTCTTATATATTTGGGGACCAGGAAGTAATGAAGATGTGAATAGACACACACACCCTAATTCTGACTCTTCACCAACATCATTTCCTCTCATCGCACTTCAGAGAGAGAAGTTTATTTTGAGGAAAAGTACAAGCCAAATACACTGGATATAAATAGTGCTGTGAGTAACTGAGCTAAAAGTAAGGGCCGGATATTAAACTCCTCGTAATGATTTCCAGTACGTCATTGTTCTGAACCCTACCTGCCTGGTTCGTTGTGATGTTGACCACAGCGTAAGGTGTTGGCTCGTTGGTTAGGTGTGACACTGCGTTCATGGCCAAGATGCGGAAGGAGTAGTTGGTGTGGGCCACCAGGTTGAGCACTGTCACCCAAGACTCCTTCAGCCCGGTCTGGCGAGGAACGAATCGGACCGCAGCTGTACCTGAACGCTCCACCATCCCTCCTCCCCCTGCCCCAACACTTGCCCCTCCACCTGCCTTCCCTCCGCCAGTGATGCCCCCAGGGGAGGATGAACAGTCCTCACAGGGCCCTCCTTCGCCTGAGCACTTCATGCACAACAGGCTGTACTGCAGGTCGCTGCGGCCCCCTGTATCCAGAGGACGGTCCCACTCTAAATTCACAGAGGTCCCATTGACTGAGGAGATGACGTTTACTGGAGCAGATGGAGGGCCTGGAGGAAAAAAAAAAAGATTCGAGTTCATTCGGAGGTTTGATCATGTCTGAAAAAAAGTAAATTTGATTTCTGAGGCAAAGATAAGTTCAGCACATCATTTCATGGTTACCGCGTGCTGTTCGAGTGTGTTTATGTGCATGTCTTTTCACTTTTCAAGGCAATCCCACACCTTGCCTGTGGGATTGAGCTTTCTGGTACACAGTGATTTTGTACTTACGGGAGCACGAAGCTGCTGGTGGGTCATCTGCTGCCCGATAGTAGTTGCTGTCACAGGGGCAGGAGAGGGCGGCTCTGGTCTCTGAGTGGCTGTGTTGTGGACATTTACCACACAGACCATCGCCTGCCACTGGCTTATAGAAACCCACCTCACAGGCTGCAGAAACGGGAAGATAGACAGAGAAAGAGTGAGAGAGGGGCAGGGGGAATAAATAGAGTAAACAGAGACCTTGCAGGGAAGCTGCATTGCCATAATCACTCAGACCATGATAAAATTCAGAGAGAGTGCATTCAGAGAGGCATGAATCACACTCTTATAGCAAGCTGTGCATATCAACGTGAAGCTTCAACTTTTTCAAAACTGTGTCATCTCCTCTAAAGCATTCATTTTAGGACATAGACCCACCCCAACTCCCCCTTAATCTATGTATAATTACAGGCCTTGTAACCGCAGAGACTGCAGAGCAGGAGAGATGAAAGTCATACTTCTTTCTGTTCAGATTTGGGCTGAAAAGGCGCTGCACTGTTGATACTCCCAGTGAGACCATCAGAATCCAGACCGTGTTTCAACCCTATTCAGCTGCTCTGATACATATTCACTTTTAACTCTGCACTGATTAATAATAGAGGGGCTCTGATAAATATATTCTCTTTCCTGGCGTTTAATAGGCTTCTGCTTTGGTAAATGGGGCAGGGGTAAACCTCACGTACGCACAGCAAAGCAGCATACATGAAAACGATGCCTCCGTGTTTGCTCTTCTTCGCACATGGTAATTTGCACTTCCCCGAAATGCTGTGTTTTAGTTTACAGACGCAGTCTTTTCCTAACCTTTCCTTCTAAAGCAAATAGATGACAATTTTAGGGCTTTAAACATCAAAGACACTGGAAGCAACATTAAATTGGATAACCAAGATGAGCAAATTTATAAGAACATATAGAGCTGAATTGTATTTCTGATTATTAAAGATATTTTTAGATATGTTTGCAAAGAAATCAAACCTCGCTGTAGGGTCAGGCATATCATTCAGCTTCTTTTATGATATTACATTTTTAGAATCACTCATAAAGCAGCTTTTAGTTATTAAAAAAAGTGACAGCTGACAATATAAGAATCAGTCCCTGAGAAATCCACCCATCTACAGTGAATGGGGAGTGTCTACCGCAATAATGTAATCCCACTGGCTTCCCCACAGCTAAAATTACAGCTTTTATCTGCCTAACACTGGTGTCTGGTGGCAGTGGGAAGTCAGCTGTCCACTACTCAGTAGTTATGCACAGGTAAGCTTTGACTGACGTATGAATATGAAATGGAAATGGGGAAGAAATACAAACAAGGTGGAGGACTTCTTGCCTCCAAATTTAAACCAAGCAAAACAATCATGAAGTTCCCTCCATGTGTCAGTAGACCATTTCATTAGATGCTGAACTTTTACCCATAGGAAGTCAAACCAGATTCAAAACAGACACCAGAGATCAACTAGCAATTGTCTTCCATCCCACCCACTGTGAAAAAATATACAGTATTTATATACAAGATATGAATAAGTCATATTGGGAGATACTTACACAGGTAACATGTAAATGACTATCAGTCATTTTAGAGACAGAAGTGGCCATATTTACACTGAAATGTGACAAGTTTTATTTGAGTTTGTTTATATAATAAGAAAAATATCAAACCTTAGGGCACTTTGTATTGTAAGCTAAGGATGTTACAATTAGAGCAAAAACAGTGGTCAGGGCTCTAGAGTGCGACCAAATTTCTCAATGGTACGACTAAAGAAATTCCTTGGTTGCACCGGTGCGACCAGCCCGTGTGGTCAGCAACAGGCACACATTATGCACATATCGTGGTCTAAACCAATCGGAGATAGCCAGGGGCAGAACCTCTCTTATCGGCTGTGGTGTTTTGCTTATTATTGCACAAGTCATGTACAATGCTGTCAGCCGCTGTTTTTTTTTTTTGTCCCCAAAAATGACCTCCTACAAGAAAGCCTAATTTCTGCTGTTTAACAGAGAAGAAATGTAAACTTTAAAAATTATGCCAAAATGCAAAACTCTTCTCTGTGTCTCTAATCACACCTCTAACTTTGCTCTGCTTCATTCAGCAGCATCAGGTAATGTTGTGTGAGACATGTGTGAGTCAAAATTGAATCAAATTGAATACTGTCTGTATGAACAGCAATTTTCAAAAACAAAAAGCGATCATGTAAAACAGCAGGGTTAAGCGATGCGGTTGAAAAATTTGGGTGCACCTAAATTTTATGCTGGTGCAAAAGTTAGTCTAGAGCCCTGGTGCTAAATTATAAGCTACAGCTAGCGAGCAAGGTTAGCGGCTGCATTCATGGCTAATTAGTCCTGTGAGTGTATGAGCTGGCTGGATTTGAGGACACAGGAGTAATTTTAGAAAAAAAGTTGGTTTTAATTAACCAAAAAAAGCAAAAATATATTATATATAAGTAAATAAATGAAAAACAAACAAAACAAATCACCACTGAAATAATTGCATTAAAAAAAACCAGACTTAACATACCAGACAATCTGGATTTAAATATTAGCTGATCAGACTAATCTTACACACGAGGAAAAACTAATGCCCCTCG
>VUQR01030906.1:0-36331 GCA_015108515.1 Hemichromis elongatus
GTAGATGAAAATAAAATGATCTGAATGGATAAAAAAAAAAAAAAACAAAAAACAAATTTTAAAAAGAAAGAAGAAGAACAAAAAGATAATCACCGGACAAGGTTTTAAACGTGGAGTGTTTCTGTATAAATCTACCAACGAAATGTCTTCACTCAGTTAAGAAAGCTATAACATTTCAAGACGTAAAAAAAAAATAAAAAGCAAAACTGTCATGTGCAGCTAAAGATGTTATTAGCATGTTATTGACGCTCTGCAGCAAATACATTTCTGTATTTCTGACTTGCTTTTCCAGAGTAATGACATGCAATTCACTGATTTTAACGTGCACGAAGCCTTTTTCAGATTTTGTGCAGAGCAGAGTCGTGTGCAAGAATTCATTCCCTTCATTATCGTAACACCGTCTTACCGTATCAAGGTGTGGAGGAGAAAATGTGTCTGCTGCAGTAAAACTGATGTGTTTGTAGCGCTGAAGCGAGCTAGTCAACGCCACTATTACACAAATAAGTTTCGTAAATGAAAAATTTACAAAACACCTTGTGTAACGCAGAGAATACTGTCCAATCAGCGAAGACCTGTCTGACCGATGACGATAGTGACCAATGGCTGACCTGTATTCCTGTGCACGTATATTGTGCACCCGAGGGTTTGGTTTGTTTGTAGTTGATGTTAAACGATGTCACAGAAAAAGATGCATTTGGTAGAAAGTATATTAACCGTTTCTGTTGGGGAAACTCGTTGAACTACAAAGGGAAAGAAGATCCGAACTAATATTAACACTAACTTGGTAGTTATTCCGGTTTTTGAAGCGGCTGCGCCGTAGAAGAACACAATTTCCCACTGCACTTTGCGCTGGGATTCGCTTGCGTCAGCGCTGCGACGAAAGTCTGTTGTTAAACAAATCATAAACGGGTAAGCCGACAGAGTAAATGTATTTAATTTAATTCTAGGTTAGACATTCTGATTGAAAATAAATGAACACAGTTAAATTTAACATTAATCGCTATGACCTTATATTTATTTCTTCATTTAAAAATATCGTTACAAGCTACACGGGAGGAAGTTTAGTTAGCTAACTGAAGCTAGTTGTTCAAATCCAGTTTATTTAGCAGACTGCTTCCCCTGTACCTGTGTGTTTTATTTTTTTATATTCTGTAAATTATTGTAGAGTCTTTTAGAAATCTGTCAAGGTCTGACAATAATCATGTTTTCGTTCCTCTGTAAACCAGATGCTTTAATATCATTCAACCATGGAGGATGTGCAGCTTAAGGAAGACTGCGGTCCAACTCAGCCGAGACCTACACCTCCCCCTCAGTCAAAGAGGCCAAGTCAGGCTCTGTACGTCCCCAAACAACGACTTCATGCCTCGAAAGAGAAAGCTCAGACTCAGGGAGAAGTTAAACCAAAAACCAGGCCTCGCTACACAGACAAAGCACGAAAGAACGCCAAGAACAAGAAGGACAAAGCCGGAGGAGCGGATAACCCATCGCCCGCTGCGGGAGAAGGCGATAGAGGTGAAGCACAAAACAACGACGTTAAGCCAGATGTGAAGGACGACCGATTACAAGATTTAGAGGCTGAGGTTAATGGGGAGTCTTCAACCAAAGTGGAGGCAGGCGATACTGCACAGCAGGAAGAAAAGGGGGAAGAAGAGAGTTGGGACACCTTGTTTAATGATGATGGAGACTGTCTGGATCCACATCTGCTTGAAGAGGTGAGAGTTTGATTTAGGTTTTGATAATCAAAACCCAAGATAAGCAGAATAATGTCCACCCAGATTCACATATACTGCTGATAATTAACCTAAAAAAAAATCCAATATAATATGATGCAAAACAGACAACTGCTAAAAAATAACGTCATAATTCAACTTTAATGGCTTGAATCTTTTTTTCTCATCATTGTTTTCTCTCCTGCCTGCCTTGCATGCACAGCTGGCTGTGAAGGAAGGAAAAAAGAAGGAGTCAATCCAAGAGCCTAGGTTTGATTACTACAACATGGACAGAGGCGATTATGATGATGATGACGACGACATTGACCTAACAGAGGATGAACTTTCTCATATTGTAGAGATCTACGATTTCCCTACAGAGTTTAAAACAGAAGACCTTCTCAAGCTGTTTCAGTGCTACCAGTAAGTCTCTAACCTCATTAGAATTGTACAAACTCTGTTTTTGAATTATATACACTATGTCCATTTATATTTGTAGAGATTTCAGTAAACCTCTGCATCTACTGAATGATTCAGTAGATTCTCAATATATGAAATCCTTTCATATACTGAGCCTTGGTGCAGCCCTGAGTTCAACCATTGTCTAAAACCAGTTGCTGTAGCTCATTTTTCCCTTGGTGCTAGCTGTATTCTGATTGGGTGGGACTGCAGGTGAGAGGGCCTTCTGTGCTCACACCAGGATCACTGTTCCACTGGGCTATCTGTTGTTCTTGACGTCATACGGATGAAGTACAATAAACTTTTTTTTAATGGAGCATTTAGATGAGTATCTACCATTTTAATAGCATATGTTATAAAATAATAAAAAGGAGAATAGGCTTACTTCAAGGCAAACATAGTTGTGAAATCTGTGAATCGTTTAATTACAGAAAGAGCACATGTATATGATTTTTACATCTTTAGGGAGCACAGCCTTCGCTTTATAGCAGTGGTGGCCAACTCCGGGCCTCGAGGGCCGGTGTCCTGCAGGTTTTAGATGTGTCCTTGATCCAACACAGCTGATTTAAATGGCTAAATCACCTCCTCAATATGTCTTGAAGTTCTCCAGAGGCCTGGTAATGATCTAATCATTCGATTCAGGTGTGTTGACCCAGGGCGAGATCTAAAATCTGCAGGACACCAGCTCTCTAGGCCTGGAGTTGGACACCCCTGTTTTAGAGCTAGTGCAACTGAGATCCACATGAGGGCATGTTGTGAAATATTCTTACTATCTTGTGTGATTTCTGACTGTGTTTTTTTTAGAAAGAGAGGATTTGACATTAAATGGATTGATGAGACGCACGCCCTCGGCCTTTTCTCAAGCCCCATAGCTGGTTAGTAAAGCCCTGTCTCACATTTAAGGCAATTACAGTGCATTAAGTGTCATCGTCTTGCTATGATGTTGTAAGCAGAAGTGTTTTAGTAAAAAATATCCTGGCCAACAGTCTTAATGGTGTTTGCTCCTAAGCTTTTGTGATTGTGTTTTTGTTACTTTGGCCATCAACTTCAGAATAAAAATACACATTTTTCAGTTGTAAGCAGATATGAAACTCACTCACTCTTACATTTTGTTCATTTTTTTTTCTTTTAAGCTCGTGAAGCTCTGAGATCCAAGCATCCACTGATGAAGTTGCGACCACTTTCCAAATCTTCCTCTGCCACAAAGGCCAAAGCCCGTAGCTGCTCAGGTGCAATTACACAGATCTGTGTTTGTAGTAAATTATCGTTTTGTGTTTGTTTAATTATAATAATAATAATAAAGCAAATCCACATTTGTTGAGAAACCCTTTACCTCTATAGTCAATTCTCCAGTACACTACCATTTACTTTTTCAAGATTCTTGGCTTGTAGATTCTTGACTGTGTGTTTGGTCTGTGTCTGTAACTTCCTCCGACTGAAACTGAATTTCTACTTCAAATTGAATCTCACCTGTGGTGTATCCTACACAAATAGCTAATGATGTTGCCAGCATTTATATTTATGCCTGGTTTGCTTGCGTTACTCTTTAATTTCACCACCAAAATACTGACTGGTGGTGCAGTTTCTCTCTCTTTGAGATGAGCCGTACTCTTCTAGTCAGCTAAAGAAAATGACAGCAGAAAAGAAGAAATAAATGGAAATATATAGAATGAGCCAGTTACAGACATGTATTTACATTTCTAGGAATGTGCATGCCCAGTTTGAGTTTGTGATGTATTGGTGGAATAGATTTAAAGCAGAGGTGTAAATCCCACATAACCCTCTCAACACCATCTTTACGCTCCAGGACTTCTTATTCTTCTTTTTCTTGAAGATGGCTCTATAAGTCTTGTCTAGGTTTTGGGGTTATTGTGATGTTATAAAAGTGTATTTTGATGCCATTTCACAGGGTTGTATTACCCCACAAATTTGAAGTGCTTAAAAACTGTTCTTTATCTCCCACATTTATATGTATCCTCCTTTGCTCTTGCCCCCAGACTACCTCCTGCCTGCTAAAGAGAGACCTCAGACGAGTGCTGCACTGGCTCGGAAGCTTGTGATTGGTGCCCTAGGTGTAAAGAGCAACCTCACAAAGGAGCAACGTGAGGCAGAGAGGAAGAAACTCCAGGAAGCAAGAGGTATGTTATACTTCTTAGCGTCGCCTCTTACTTTGTGGGCTGAAGTCCTTATCTTGGGTGGGCGGTTGCTAAGCTAATTATGGATTCGGTAGCTAATGCATAAGGGTCATACAGGGTGTCCAGTTAAACTGAAACATAAATACAAATAGTTACTGTCCCAATAGTTGTATCACAAAGTTACCACCACAAGTGGGAGCTGTTTTCATACTTAACTGAAGAAAGTGGAAAGTATAGTTTGTCCATCCGTTGCTGTGTAGGTCACAGTAGGTCTATAATCAGTAAAGCAACCATTTCCCTTCACAGATGGAAAATAAGTATATAGACCCAGAAAACAACCACTCGCCATCCAATGACAGTCAGTCCAGGAAGTCAGGAAGTAAAGCACACTAAAAAAAGCTCCTTTGTTCTCAGTTTAGGCCGACTGCTGCGCTACCATCAGGGAACAAATACTAAACTTTGTGTCTTTGGAACAGATGCCACGTATGGTTGTATGTGAAGATTAATATGCAGTCGACTGCAGTCGCTCTTTACTGCCCTTCATGTGGCAAAGACAGTGATATAAATTTAAGACTTTTGTTTGTCGTGTGATTTATCTTTCAGAACAAAAGCGCCTGGCAGCCAAGCAGAGGGAAGATGCTTGGGAGGGAAAGTAACTGGACAAACCTCTATTTTTGTTTTTTTAATTCCTTGATTCAGCAGAGGCTTAAATCATATCTGTTTCATGTAATGCTCTGGTTTTCTCAGCTGGCCACTCCTGCATACAGGCATATTTCCGAGAAATGATTTTTTTTCTCTTTCTCTTTCCTTAGAGTTCTTTACCGTTTCCTTAGTCATTCAGTGTCTGACATCATAAAATGCTACATAATCAGATGATCTTCAATTATCTGTGAACTCACCCACAAACCTGGACTCTATATATTGTAAGCACAGTTTGTAGTCAAGCACTGAAGCTAATGAGTTAGTTAACATGTAACCCGTTAACTGAAACACTTATCTGTATGCATCCTCGTGTTTGGACGTGACGCCTTTCAGTTAGATGTCACTGAAATTCAGTCATGTTGATTCGTTAAATTTTATGTATCATGACATTGTTGATTTTATCCAGTGTGAGTGGTTAAATTGAAGACGGTGTCATTAAAAATGAATGCTGCATCGTTTGCAATCTAAGGTTTGTTAAAGTATTAACTTACTTTTAAGCCATCGTGTCAGGTGGTGTACGGTGTTTGAACTGATACTCGGTATTATTTATAATGTTTACCTCAATGCAGCTCCTGTTATGTACGTCCAGTAAAAGAAAACAAAACAACAAAACTGCTCAACTCCGTCTGTTAAAATCCGAGTGTGTGCTTAAAGAGACGAGTCTAGACATTTCATGGTGACGGGCAAAAACTGTCATCAAAGATTTTCCTTAACAGCGAAGCACCTCACCATCTTTGTGCAACACTTAAACAAATCTTCCAAGATTTTCAGTTCAGCTCCTGTTTTTAGCTCCATCCATTCTTGCTCTGTTTGTTTACAAAATGTAATGATAGTATGAAGAAAAACATGTCTCTTTATTCCTGACAAGATTTTTTTTTTTTTACTTTACAAAGGTAATCACTAAAGAGAGACAGTATTTATTCTAACTGTCGTCAAACAGGGTTTCCCAAGAGTCCAGTTTCATAATTCAGCTTCCTCAGACACATATCTCAGGCTCGAGAGCCCTTTTTTTGACAGCTGCAGGCAGACGCCTCTTCTGAGGCTTTACCCAGCAGACCACAGACCATGTGGCACTGCGGCTCATTCAGTTCCTCAGTGAATAATTACACCACTTTCAGCCAGTGTGGAGAGGACTTTTAAATGTGTTCTTCTAGTGATTTGTATCAAAACTCAAATTTGCTGCTAAATTTGGTTTTTTTTCTCATGTTTTTTAATTTTTTTTAGCCCTTTCAGCCAGTGGAAATGTTCACACACTAATAGAGCAGACTGCTTTGTACTTAAATGTTTAAAATTATTTTTCATTTCATTTTTCATTTTTCATTTTCAATTAAATTTTAGTCGTCCTGCAGATGGCTATGATTTATAGTTCCCCTCCTTTTTAAATCGGCCCTGTACTGAGTTAGTGTTGTAACTGTTTCGCTCACTGGCTGTGGATGAATGAGGCACTGCCACGTGGCTCACAGTGGGCTAATTAAAGCGCTGCAGCTTGAGAAAAAGTCTCATTACATATTTGTTTCTGTTCACATTAGTCGTTCTGAATGTGAATTGACAAATTTATGTCCATGCAGGTAATATGAAAGACGTTTTTACGTTTTTTACTGCAGGTCTCAGCATTAGAATGAATTTCCTTTTACAGTGTATCGTTTGGCGTTTACGATGCACTCTTTTAGAAGATGATAAAAAAATCTAAAAGCATGTAATAGTTTTTTTTCTGTATAATCATGAGTACCAAGTCAGGATAAAAAAGCACCAATTTATGGGAGTAAAAAACGCTTTTATTTAATGAGTGACTCATTAGTGTAACAGAGGTTCCATGAGAAGCGATTCCATTTTCTATAATAGGCACAATTTGATAACCGTGCATCTTTGGAGATACTTTAAGGGTTCTCTTTCCTAGGTACTAGATTAATACCGCTAGCAGTGTTCAAACCATAGACTGTGTAACTGCTGCCACTTTGTGAACCATGTGCTTGAGGTGTGTTGCCAAACCCAGGCACTGGGTACAAATGTATTAAAAGCTATTTGTCCATTATATGAACATACAAGCACTAAATTGCGGAAATGCTCATTTGAAGAGTTATAAGTGGCTTGGCTTAACTTTTAAAGTACTGAAAAGTTCAAATAAATGCATAACCCATGCCAGTCTAAGTATATGCAGCTGGTACAGTGAAACTGCTCATTAAATCAGTTATTTCAGTCACTCTCTTTGCTAGCTAAGAAACTCTTCTGCAAGAACTTGCTGTTCTTTTGTAGCAAGCTGGTGAATTTTTGAGCTCCTGGTAGTGAAACAACCATAGACTGCATATAAAAGATGAACATAGATGGGTGTTATTTAACAGCAGACTGTATCGTTTGTCATATAATTGTAGTAAAATGGCTCCGAGAGGAACCGACAACACAAACACAGTAAAGATGTAAAGTCTATGCATAGCACACAGAGAGCAGCGAGGTCAATCCAAGTGGATGTTTCTAATTAAAAAAAATAGATTGATAAAATCAAAAAAAGTTTTAGAAAATTCGGGGAGCAATTTGCTACAGTGATTCAGACCATTTTTGGTATCAGGTTTTGAAAAAGTTATTTTTATGACTTAACTTGGTAAATCTAATAAGGCAGTCTACAGGGATCGAATAGCTTCTGTAACCAGCCTCAAGTGGCCATCAATGGGACTGCAGTTTTTGACACTATAACTACTGGGTATTAAAATGTAAAATGTAAAAACAAAAAGTAAAGAACAATTATTATTCTATGTTGATATGCCATTTATTAATTATGAGACTTTATGCACTGATTGTTGGTTATAGGCAGGTCTTTCTTGATCTTAGTGCAGAGATGGCAATTCTTGATGCCAAGTGCAAATGTGGACACATTTTAATGGCAGACCTCCGTGTGTTCTGTTGTTCTTAAAGCTGGACTACATATAGAGCCTGTAGTTGCTCTTTACCATCATCGTGTGAGATCTGAACCCTGCCCATAATCTCATGTTTTACTGTGGCTTCACGAGGGGGTGATGTACCACAGAGCAGCCAACTGGATACCTCACACACAATGATTAGATTAACTACACAAACACAAGCCACAACTGAGAAAGTGGTGGATACAAGTGCCAACTCTACGCAGAAATGCTACATGTTATGTCATGGAGCAAATGAAGTGTGAGACATGGTCCAAATTAAGAAGTAATCTAATCTCCCACCACAGCAAAGGACCCTGGTGGTGAAGGGTTTCCTAGCACCAAACACTGTCAGCAAACATACCTTACATCACTCTCTTTCCTTAGTAAAAACTTGGCTTAGGAATGACATGTTTTCATTAACACCTGACAAATCATTGTTTTTTCTATTTTATTTCAATAATATGTTTAAGGTGTCATTTAAACAAACCATGCAATCCTTGAATGAGCACCTGGCAACAGTGGGGAGGAAGAACTCTCTTTGAACAGGAAAAGACCTCCAGCAGACACAAGCTCAGGGAGGAGCAGCCACTTGATGATATGGGTTGCGGGTGAGCAGAAAACAAAAGAAAAGGAGATGATAGCAAAATCACAAAACCCTCCAAAAAGATAGAAAAGACTAAAGTTAATGACAAGCAGTGGTGGCAAATAAAGCCATTATAGGAAGTCCCCTAGCAATATGAGCCTATAATAGCATAACTAAGTGATGGTTCTTGATTCCCTGACCCAGCCCTTACTCTAAGTTTGAAGTCTTACCATATGGACAGATTTTTACATAGTGCTTTTCTACTCTACCCAAGCACTGAAGAGCTCTTTATACTACTTGCTTCATTTATACAAGAACTTTTTCTAAATAAGTGTTGTTTTGGTAACACTTTATATTACAGCTTGGGAATAAAGGGATAATAGTAGGGTAAAAAGGGGAAACAAGCTAAACTAGGTAATAATGTGGTAATTTCTAAGTTATTTCTATGCAATTACCAAAGTAATAACCATGTAATATCCAAGTAATATGGTAGCAGCACCGGTTACAGTTGAGTAATATTGCTCTGAAATTTATGTAATAGAATAATAAGGGCCCCAAAACTTGGGGTAACAATACGGACATACAGCTTGGTAATAAAGTGGCAATAGTAGGGTAACAAGGAAGAATATGGTAATTATTACCACTCAATTACCTGTGGTAGTTTCTGTGTAATAAGCAGGAAATAGTGCCTCAAATATAACCTATTAAAGCTAACTTCAAGAAGTGTGGTTATTACTTGGAAATATCTCGGGTAATTTCGGGACAGGGATCAAACTATCAACCTTTCGATTAGTAGATGACCGACTCTATCCCAGGAGCTACAGCCATATGAAGACAGTAGAAACCAGGAAGCATTAAATAGTATAATGGAACAATGCAATCATAATAGAATGACAATTTACTTTGATGACAAGAACCACATACATTTAAAAAAGCAAAGTAGTGTCTTGGTTTCATGGAACAAATGAGTCGTATGATAATAAACATGTTAGGGTCTTAATAACACGTGCAGACACTGAAATGAAATGTTCCAGGACCTATTTGTGTTTTAAATTTTTCTAAAACTTACAGATCTAATTTACCTGGGTTCAGACCTTTAAATCCCTCCACTCCGCTGAGTCGACTCACTGAATTGATTGAAAATGACAAATGCAGCAGCACAGTCGTGTTAGCACTGTTGTTTCAGAGTGTTAAGGCTCTAGATCTGAATCCACTGGCTGGCTGGGGCCCTTATGTGTGGAGTTGGTATATTCTCCCTGTGCCTGTGTGGGTTTTCTCTTGGTCTTCTGGCTTCCTCCCACAGTTCAAAGACATTAGATTATTTTCTAATAACCTAATTTCATAATAACCTATTTTAAATTAGACATAGGTTCAAATGGTTGTCCGCTCTTTGTTATCCCTGCAACATTGGGTTTGCCCGACTTGGCCCCCTATGACAGCTGGGATATTCTCCAGCCCCCCGTGACCCTGAATTGGATAAGTAGAAGAAAATGAATGAATGGAAGGAGTGTCCACAGCCAGCTGATGCACTATCAGCCCAGATGCAGTCACAGTCCGCAATGCAGAATTGCACCGTGTTTATGTCACCTTTGCCGACTTTGTATTTGGTTGTAATTTGCCACTTTATTTATATAGTTTTATATGGCAGCAACTCATAAAATGAAAAAAAAAAAAAGGCCAAAGTGACTCATGTATTTAAAGCATAGCCTATGTAATGTGACAGAGGACAACTGTGAGAATTTCCAGAGTTTCTATGTATTCCTCAGTGGAAATATGGTGGAAACAACAATAAAACTCTGCTTAGCTCACACTCAAGGATGGGAAACCTAGCAGCTTTAATCATCTTAGATCTTTAAAAAACCTGCTCAAGAAGCTGAAGCAACTTTGATGTGATTAGGTTCACATAAGGCACCAATAAACTGCAAGAATCTCTTTTAGCCTATTAAGCAAATCTCCAAAGCTTCTACAGAAACTGTAACATTGACTTTGCTTAATTATTATTATATTCTCAAACACGGCCTAATTGTTCTCTGCTTTCTGCTCCATAAATGTCTGCGGTCAAATAATAATGCCTCGAATAACAGTTTTCAATCTGACATTTATTCTTTCACTAACTTTACCAAGTACTGACGCAATACTGTGGTACAACCAGATCTCGTCTGTTGTTCCCAATGTTAAACAGGTAAAGAACAAACAAAGTGGAGATAGTTATCATAATAAAATTAACAATACAAACAGCTTTCAACTCAAAAGTACATTAAAATTCTGCATAAATTAGAGACCTTAAGAACATTATTTCAGAGAGGTAATATAAAACTGTACATGACAATACATTTGCAATACATTACAATATTTATTCAAAACAGGCAAAATAGCACCATGAAAAATAAATCTCATTTAAAACCAAAAACCACACAGGTGTAACAGTAAATGCTACATTTTGTAGTGTGATGATGGAAAGCACAGTAAGCAGGTACAGAGATTTATGGACTACAGTCTGGTGATGTACTGCAAAGTTGTTCTCATATGCCTTCATGTCATGACTTTCTTAACTGTGGTTACTTTTCAATCAAGGTAAGTGTTAAAACATCAAGTTCTGAAAATTGTAAACTATTGTATGTCTATTATGGTGTCATGATGCTTATGATATCTGACTTTAATGTGTTTTCTTTCTTGTTTAAACATTTTTCCTTTAATCTCTTTGACTTTCTAACAACAAAACTGATTGCTGATCATAATCAGTCACAGGATACTGTTTTTCATTTTTTAATCAAGTCACTCCATCCCTCCCCAATCATTCATGTGTACAGACCCTCCTCTCTCTGATCCCCACCTCTTTGTTCACTGGCAAGTAATTATCATTCACCCTCCCTCCCCATACATGTTGAGGTGTGGTGTGGAGTTCTACAGTTGTTCTGGTAACAAATTTGGGTCTCCCATAATTCACAGGAAGTTGTTGGAGATCTGACGCTGGTGGTCAAACAAGTCCTCCGCCTCTGCACTGTAAGCGTCGCCTAATAAAAACGCAACAAAGAAGAGAATTGTCTTACACAGAATCAATCAGGAAAGTACTGAAAAATTCATTTAAAAAAAACACGTTACCTGCATGGCATCCAAACATGTAAACCCGAGCTCCATCGTACTTGCAGCGGCAGCGCATCACATTGTTCTGGAAATCAGACTCAGCCATGTCTAAAGACGGGTTGACATCCACCTGAGTAAGAAACAGGACAGATGATTAGACTTAAAATCAGTCATCTTTATCATAAAGCAGAGTTTCATTTTCAAACAGCAGAATTAATACAAAAACCCCCCCCAAAAAACAAGCACTATGTAATCCTTTTGCTAGATGGAGAAAACGGCATCACTATAATTCACTAGCAGCCCCTGTTCTTGCTTTAGATGCTCTATATTTGATTACCACCACCACCACCACCACAGACAACAACAACAACAACAACAAATAGCCCACTTCTGTTTACTATGAGGGCTTGTACATAACTACAACCTTCCCCAATGTCTTTTTCAACGATTGTACTGCAATTTGTGGCCGCATTGCACATTGTGTCTTGACAGTTTTTGAACCACCACAAGCATTTAGAGTATCCCAGGTTATCACTGCAATACGTGGAACATTATATATCCACCATCAGAGCTAGAAATCTGCATTAAACATACAGTTGGGATGGATTTAGCTACACATGTGATAGAGTAATATAACTACCACAATGAGGATGTTTTACCACATTTCCATTTAATATTTATTATTGTGGAAAAATGGACTACAATTAGTTTGTAGCACCGTATAGATTTAAATGCTTTGCTGTGTTAACATTCTTAACAACTACTTAATGTATTGGTCTGCCTGTATACTTCTTGTGTACAGTTTACCCAGGCCACGTTTCCCCTTGAAGAGTCCTTAATAAGTCTTTTTCTTCTTCTTTGTATTGTTATTTTTGTAATGCATGTACATTAACTATGAAGCTAGAGTTGGGAGACTGTTAGCTCAGTTCATACTGGAAATAGGGGTGGGTGTTTGCATGGGATTGATAGTAAAAGCAACATTCTGTCTAGACTTGAAATGCTGCAAAGGCTGTCTTTTAATAAACTAAGGGAGTGAGTGTGAAAGTAGCAGTTCTCCTCAAACAAGTTTGAAACAAGGTTTTCATGGGGCCCGACTGAGAAGCCACAGGATTATTGTTTTCACCTTTTCTATATGACCAGTGATGTTATATATTTTGGGTTCAAGCGATGCATGACATCACTTTCCACTGCTATCTCTGTAGAGGACAAAAGACCCAGAAAGGCAGATGATAGTGTTGGGTTTGGATTCAAGTCGCAGCCTACCATTAGACTGTAACCATGGTTGGTTGCCATGGTTTGTTGTTTTCCACCCTGTCTGTCTGCCATATATAAGGAAAGCACACAAATGAATTTTCCTGGTGCACACATCAAACAGATAACCTGACCACATATTCATTAAAGCAACCCACTTTCATTTTTAACATACTGTATAATTTTTGTGGTTACAATTATATTCACAGACAAAGATTTAAGATGCAAAATATTTATAATTATGTATATATAATGTGGAGTACTATATATATACATTATAACTGGTCCCAACTGCACATTGGGACCATATGTGATTTCAGTACATATTTTGTAAAACACCACGTTGACACAGTGGCAGCTGATATCCCATTAAAAGCTCTTGTAATAATGTGAAACAAAGGGCTCTTAGCCTGTTTTACAGAACAATGAAAGGCTGTCACAGTCATGTAAAAGACTATGAGGTTGTGCAGCTGATTTTTAAATAACAACTCAATAAGGAGTAATCAAGCTGAGGTGGACGTGACTCATCAGCTTAATGTATGATCTTAAAAATGGCTGCCACGCTGTGAAGGCTGCATGAAAGACAAACAAGGCTATACGCCCTTCCTTAATCTCCCACTTCTTACACGAATTTATGAGCAGCTCAGCTACTGTTACACCACAATCACAACCACAAAGTGCTGCATCGTGGCAGCACTGCAAGCGTGCTTTATGTGGGTTTATCTCTCAAGAAGTGGCTCGTCACATGTGCGCAGGCTCATATGGACACAGAAGGACCACTCCTGCATGTAGTTTACATAAAGTCCACGTAGGCACTAGCAAGTCTAACTCTGGCATCATGATTTTATGTAAAAAGTCACTAAATGATTAGAAACTATAAGCATCGTTGCTTTTCTGCCGCTAAGCTGTCCGGAAAAAATAGAACAAATGACAGAGAGAGCAAGAGGACAGATGAGAAGGTCACCACACAGCAGCACATCGGATGTCTAGAAACAGCCGAGATGTGATAGAGAGCTAATCCAAAGTGCTGACTGAGCTTTTCCACCGCCAATAAGTCCGTACTTTCTAAGAGGGTGGACTAATAGCAGGTCTACTTTCTATATAAATCCAGACTAAATTCACTTTCTCTAAATACACACACACCCTTGAAACTACATATATACTGTACACCTGAATGACTGGAAGCACAGCCAAGAGCCACTTAGCTAAAATTATAGTGTTTTATCTCCGCTTTTATCTCATGTGTGCCTTCAAATGTCGAAACACAAGCGTCTGTGTTTGCTCTGCACTTTCTTTTGCTTTCGTGCCTGATCTGAAAAGTTGTGTAAGCCACTGAGATCACTGATGCTATTTCAGCATGAAGATTAAGCGTGGATTACTTTTTGTTCTGCGCTTTCACTGGACTAACAGTTTCACCACGAGCTCAGCACCGAGTAAATAAATTAGTCAAGTGATAATATATTTTTGTGTTTTAAAATAAACTGACCTGAAAGATGTATTCACCAGGTCGTATGTCTGTGATGTCCACCCACTGACAGTCAATGTCATGCCGGTAGGTGTCCCAGCAGCCAACTGAGATTCCCTGCTGTCCCATGTTATAACAGGAATATCGCTTATGGAGACCTAGAGGGACAAAAAAAGTTGGAGAGACTTTAAACTTTAATTTTTTTTTTTTGCCGTCAGTCGCTGTGGATTTGAGGTCTGAAGTTGCATAATAACATGATTTATAAAACAAGTCTTTTTTTGGTGTTTCCTCTAAATGAATAGAAAGTATCTGCATAAAGCTGTCTGGGCTCTCTGAAACCAAGATTTAGGCTTGGCTTCTGATCTTACAGCCTGACTTTGAGCACTCATTATAGGATTTCAGCTTTGCATTTTTATGTATTCTTGACTCTCTCTTGTCTGTCACGATTCTGCTCTTTTTGTTTCACATTTCCACACAAAAAACAAATGAATGTATTATTAATCCTTATTAATATCTTACCATCAGGACAGTAAGTGTCCTCCAGACAGAAGCTGGCTTTGTGGCCTTCAGCTACCTTTGTCCCATTGAGTGTGAGCAGATCATAGTGGGTAAACACCTCAATGCTGTGGTAGTGCCTGAAAGAGGGCAAATAAACAATGAATCAAATAAAAAAGAGAGAACAAAACTAAGACAGACTTTTCCAACTACACAATCTATGGACAAGAATCCTAAAGTCAACTTGAAATTCAGCAGCTATAAATCCTCTCATGTTGTTCTTACGGCGTCAGACAAACACAGGAAGCAGTTGTAAAAAAAACAAAACAAAAGAGAACAGACAGATATCAGTTTGGTGTAGCTCATTCTCTCATTACAGAGCCATTCCCAGAGCAAACCCTGTCAAAACTCAAAGTCAAACCATGTGTTTTCTGGTCGAGGAGGTAGCGATTGGGTTGTGGCTGGGAGACACAACGAGCTGTGCCTCTCGTTTTGGGACACACAACCACAACCGCCAAGATAAGAAGCCAGGCTGCTCTGAGTGCAGTCATGGCTCTGACTCTAACAATTGGGTGACCAGTGAGAAGGATGTTTATGGTAAACTGTATTTTGGAGTATAAAACATTATGTTCATTGTGTTAAATAACAGACTTTTATACATGTTTCACTATTTATAGTCCAAAACCCAGTGATCCAATTTCACTTACTAAATCTTAATGTTCCATTTATCTTTCTCTGCTGACATGTAATGGTTTGACTTCTGGTAGCATCTATGTTTTCTATAAAAGGGTTCTGTTTTGCATCACCTTATAATGCCCTTTGCTGTACTATAGAGAAGGTTAAGCTACTTTTCTTTTCCAGCCAAAGACTGCAGCATATAGTTACTCCCCTATCTGGCTGGAGGCATTAAATGAGCAGGTACAGTTTTAAATGAAAACCTTCATGCTCAGTTAAATGGCACACTGGCTTTTAAATGCCCGCTTTAGTTCTTACCTGTGGCACTGGTGCCATACCCAACTTTCTCTTGGGGCTCGTGGTCGGAAGTCAGCACGACCCATGTTCATGATGCGGGAGGAGAAGCGCAGCAGGCGGCGGTGTCCATAGGGCCAGTTCATTCTGGCAGCAGAGGAGGACAGGCAGTTTTCCTCGTTAGCACAAGTTAGCAGGTGAAGAGGCCGATCCTCGATGTACGCAGTCTCTTGGACGAGCTGTGCATCCAGTACAAGGTCAGGAGCAGCTGCACGAATCAAAGAGTTTTATTGTAAGGTTCCCTTCCAATTTGGCACTGTATTATACTGGAAACATCACTAGAAGTGCAGTTGTGTCCATGTGTTTGCCAGTTCTTGACTTACTTTCTACACACGTGACTCCTGCTGCTCTGCCATCTCCCCCTCTTGGACAGTAGACGTGTGCATTTCTGCGGCACTGCTGAATAGACATCTCAGTGCCAATGCAATGTGTCCCACTCAGCAACACCTCACCAGCATCTGTGGATCCAGGCCAGTACCAAGTCTCCTGTACAGAAGAAAAAATATTCAAAAAAAAATCCCAGGAGGTCATTTGTGCTTTGAAAAATTACTTATAACAAGAATCATGTGAAAAATGGCACAGTGGAAGGCAAATAGCAGCTGCTGTAAACAGAGAAGCGCCATTTTTTATAGGATCTATCTGTACATATTATCACATTTTCCAGTCTTTTTCACAATTTTGAAACTGCCTGTTAAATGTTCTCAGTGGCCTTTTCCATGCAAAAATCTATTTTCAGTTTGTTTGCTCGGTGACTTTCTCCCAATCTCTCTTCGGCTCACTTTCCCTCTTTTATTTTCAGTGCGCTGGAAGTGGACGTCTGAGAAGCCTGTAATTACCTCAGGCCTCAGTAATAACACAGCACAGCACGCAAACAGCAGGATAGAGAGAAAGCGGGGAAATGGGAGCACACATAACAAAAGCTTAGAGAAAAAAGGACGGAATCAGAGGAAAACATCAACAAAGGGAATTCTGTTTTTTCCACCTGATGAGCACTTGAGGCAAAGCCCAAGCCAAGCTGACGACAGACCACCATGGCCTCATTTAGACCCCAGTTTTCACTGCAGACAGAGCCCCAGCGCTTCACTCCTCCGATTTCCATCAGCACCTCCACACGGCCCTGCGAAGGCTCTCTGCCTCCTGCCAGACGCACCTAAAAGTGAAGGGAGCAAGAAACTGTTTCCTGTTGTATTCCTAAATGTTGATATGCGCGCACTTTGTTGTGTGCGTTTCTCACCGTGGCATCCATGCCAGTCTTTGGGACATTGCAGCGGACTGCCACATCCTGGCTGTGTTTGCAGGTGTAAAGAGGCACTGGTCTGGAGTGGCACTCGGTAATTGACCTCTCCCTGCCTGTGCACTGGACACTGTTCATGTGGATGGGACCAGTACCTACAGCAAAATGATGTGGAGTAGCAGTTGACTGATTGCAAATTGAAAGGCAGAATGTAAAGAGCAATGCTTATACATGAGCACAGACACACACAGACATAAAAGTCCCTAAAACCTGATGGCTCAACTGAAGCAGATGAGCAAAGAGGAAGATTAAAAGCCCAGACATGAACGGGACCTGTGATGTGGCTCTGAAAGCCCAAATGCTTTCTGGCCAAATTACTGTACACTTGGTCATGCACGTTGCACACCAGGGCTGCTCTTTATGAACCAAAAATAGATGTCAAAATAGCAAAATGGAGCAAAATCTTTGAACACATCTATGTTTGCGTAGGTGTATGGGGCCCAGGGTAAAGCCTATTAAAGCCCTATAATTTGGTCTTAAATAGCTAATGATGTCACCAAACCTAGTTTTGAGTTGCTGTTCTCTTCTGACTGCAGAAGCAGTGGGAAGTTGTGTAAACATGGACCCTCATATGTTTACACAACTCATAAACTAGCATGAGACATTAAAAGCCACAATGCCCAATGCTGAAATGTAACCATAGCACCTAGTTTAATAGAACCTTTAAAGTAACACTCACATGCTTTCCATGAATTACTTAATTAAGTAAAGTAGAGAGAAGGAAATGCACCCACCATTATAGGACATGCTATGTGCTTATTTGGGCAGAAAGATAATGGGAGGAAATGAATGTGATTACAGAGTTACTGCAGAGGTATGGCAAGAAAAAGTGTCAATAACAAAGTGTGAGAAAGGGCCTGTGTTGCATTACTGCCAGACACTTTGGTGGCTATATTTTTACACCCACAACAAAAGCATTACTATAGTAATTACATCTGAGTGTTTGGTCTTACTGGGAACTGATTGCCTGACATCCCAGTTTCAAAGCTGCGGTAACTTTTCACATACAATATGTTTATTTTGACAACAGCACATGTTGCTGATTCAGTCAGTGGAACTTCATAGCACTGTTTACACTTGTCTAAGCGGTCATGGGTAAAGTTCTTCAACAATCAGCTTCTCGGACAGAAGTGGAAGTGAGGCAGGAAATATTTTCTTCAGGTTTATTTGCCTGCTCAGGTCTACGATTCTTGGAGTGTAGGAACAGACATTTAGATAGAGACGTGTTTAGTCTAAAGGAATCGCCGAAAAAAACTAATCATACTTTGGATGCACTGATTCAAAGTCTGCACCACATAACTGGCAATCATATCATCAGCTCGTGACCTTTTTTATCCTCTCTGTGATTTCATAAATGAGGTTATCTTCTTACTTAGGAATAAAGTAAAGTCAAATAAAACCCGCTTTTAGTTTTGTTCAAAACACAATCGTCTCCCACGATGACCTTCCAAGTCATGGTGAATAAAGTTTAATTCATCACTGCAAAGCACCAGAAAGACATCAAAGTACTGCTTGACTGTGTGCATACTATGTGTGTGGCTATGTTTATGTGTCCTATCTTACCCTGTCCCAGCTGAGCCTGGGTCAGTGCTTCTTTGGCAGTCCCAAAGCCCAGCTCTCTGCAGACCACGCTGGCTGCAGATAGGTCCCACAGATGGTCACATATGGTGCCCCACTTGCCTTCTTTCAGCACCTCAACGCGTCCCTCCCCGAGACGGGGCCCGGCCTTCAGACGCACAACAGGCTGGAAGGAAAAAGTGCCAGTTTGCGTGAGGAGTAATTAATGAACATTTTACACTCAAAGCATGTTCACATTTGGATGCTACATATTAGGGAAGGTTTAGCATAAAAACAGGAAACAGGAGCAAACAACTAACTAAAACAAACTAAAGCAAAATATGTTTGTTTTTTTTAACCTCAAAAGACATATAATGCTTTTAAAAAATATTTGCGCCCTTCCTTGTTTCTTATTTTTTTTAAATTGTCAAAAATGTTCAGATCACCAGACATTTTAATTTTAGACAAAATTAAAAAAAATGCTTTTTTTAAATTATGCTTTCATTTATTAAGGGAAAAAAGCTCTTGACACCTACCTAGACCTCTATGTAAAAGTTATTGCTCCCTCTTATTAAATCGTGAACTGTGATTACCCATATTTTTTTAAAGCTGAGTTCAATTTCACTAGCCACACCCAGGCCTGCAGCCTCCAGCTGAATGATGAATTGTCTTAAACAGGACCTGTCTGACAACACATCATGCCATGAGCTAAAGAAACTTAAAAACAGCAGAGAAACATATTCACTTAGTATTTCAGTCTAAAAGGGTCACAAAGTCATTTCTAAGTCTTTGGACTCCCGCCAACCATGGCGAGAGTCATTATCCACAAATGGAGAAAACGTGAAACAGTGGCTAACCTTCCCAGGACTGGTCGGCCTAAAAACATTACTCTTCGCATCAATGACTTATCCAGGAGGTCACAAAGGAACCCCGAACAACGTTATTCACATACGGTGAGCTAAGTTTGAATAGCTTTTTTCCTTTTATCACTAAAATACTGCATTTTGTAGTCACTCGGGTTGTGTTTGTCTAATATTAAATGTTTCAGATCATCAAGCAAATTTTAAGTGTGACAAATATATAAAAAATAACTAAGAAATCAGGAAGAGGGCAAATACTTTACACACCCCTGTATCTGTAAGAAGACTTTTGCATAAAGCTACGTGCTCAAAGTATTTGACTGTGACTTCCCTGCTTTGGTACAGATTAAAATACCTACAATATGCTAATGTACATGCAAAATTATGGCCCTTTATCTAGAATGTCCTTGTGACCACTACATGGAGACCACATGTATGTAATGTGATAAAATGTTTCTCATTTACCACTTAAAAAGAAAACCACTGAGCATTTTCCCCAAAAGACTTAAGCTGCGTCCACACTGGTCTCCAGTTTATTTCATATATCAGACCGAGGTATCTTGTGTTCTTATTTGGAGTTGCTTCAGTCACTCAAGAGGACATCGAGAAAAGTAGATCACCTGTAATTGTTTGAAAATCACTGTATTTCTGTGGTCTCTGGTCACCAACTCACTAAAAATTGGTTCCACTGTGGACACAGCTTAAGGTTTTAATGTGAACACTTCCAATCTGTATTTGTCATACTCCACCCCGACACTAACCGGTACTGTGGGTGGTGCAGGCGCTCTGCCGTTACGCGCGAACTGGGATCCAGGTACACACCGGACCACGGCGTGCATGCCCCCCCTGCATGGGACATCGCTCCTGGGCAGGGACAGCAGGGCCTGACACTGTGACAAAGATGTTTCCACACCCTGACACTGAACCTTCTCCACCCAGTAACCCTTCTTACTGATCTGTGTCCTCAGCCTGGATGATTCAAAGAAGAAATGGAACGATATGACACATTTTGTACTTGATGTTGTATCCTTTAAATGCTGGAGATGCTGATTTTACCTGGAGGAAGGATCAGCCAGCTTGGAGTCCCACAGTTTCCTAAAACACAGAGAACATTATAGTCATGAATGTTCAGTCACATGCACCTTTACATCGAGTAGACTAAACAATCCGCTCTCCTACATACTCCAACAGTCTACCCCTGTGCTTCTCCTGTACAGTCTCCTTTTCAATCACCCTCTTGTTTCTTCCTTGAAATCCCTGATTCTTCCATTCTGCTCATCAAATGTTAAGTAAACCAGCTGAAACTATAAATATAAAGGAGACACAACATCCCGGACAGGGCATTTGTTCCCCAGTTAAACATATGTCAGAAACACGGAGAAGAGGAGATTTAGAATAACGGATAACAAAGTTCCCCTTTTCATTCTTTCTTCCCTCTAAAACCATCCCCTCCTTTTTGTGTCTTTTTTAGAGCTTCTATTCCTATGTTCATGGGTATTTCAGTTTCAGTGTTTGCCTATATGTCTAGTGTCTGGTTTGAGGAGTCCACGTGGAAAAGAAACTAAACATATGAATAGTCCAGTATACATTAATCCCTACGGGAATCCTTATTGAGGTCTGCCAACTTCAACAGGTTTTCCAAACTCTGTCTAGTTTTATGGGTATCACCTTAAACTAGAATCCAAAGAGGAAATATTGCCTATGCACAAAATGAGCTCCCATAAACCTGGAAACAGACACATTAGCGCTGACCACTTGTATTAGACAGTGTGACCACAGACAGGTGCAGCGTGACTGACGCCCTTCATAAATGTGCCTGAATTGAATGACTCACAACTCCAAGTATAGCCAGGAGGAGTTTACTCTGAAACCAGATTTGTGATGCAATTAAATATTTGGCATACTGAAAATGGGAGATGTTTCCTCTCCGGGAGAACCTCGGTATCCTGCTTTTCCATGTGCTTTCATGCACAGTCTTAATATTAGAGGAGAAATGTCTTTGATGCTGGAAGCACTTATAATGAAAAATAATAGGAATCCTGAGCCAGAAAACTACTGTGTGGAACATTTGCACCACAAGTCATTTACAGTCTACAAAATGCAGTCTGTGGAGGGAAGACAGTGTATATTTAAGCTCTTTTACAATAAAAGACATTTTCCATGCTCAGATAAGCATAAACTGTTGCATATTTTTTTTTCTGATTTCCGCTGCAGTCAAGTGGTTATGAAATGTAATTTAGTCTGCAAGTTTTGTCACTAATGCCGCAGTATTGTGTGCAGTATTCACTTGGTTGGCTGCTAATTGTGTCTGTTTCCTCTCTGTGAGCAGGTACATAGCTTTATCAGGGGCTGTTTTTGTTCAAATAGCTGCTGACTGCAGCTGAGAATGGGTGGAATAAAAACAGTGAAAGCATACTGGGAGGTAAAAATGTCAAAAACCAACACATCCCCAGACTGAAACAGCAGAATAGGTCCATTGTCAAGTGTCTGCAGAAATAAAATATATGAGTGTTTTCACATTTCCAACAGCAGCACCTGCGAGGAAGCATAAAGACCAATAAAATCTATATGTGGAGATGGAGGATAGGATTGTGGTGTGACTCAGACACACAAAGACATTTAATCAGGGGACCTGAGATCCAACACTGTGTTTACCGTTTATTTGTTTGCAGGCACTATTTGGTTAAGTTTAGCCCCCTAAACTACTTGGTTGGGTTAACTTGAATTAAATGGTCTAGTAAACAATAACAATTAAATAACCACATCTTAGTAAGAAAACTCCTTGCCCCAGATTTTATTGACGCTTGTAGTGACCACGTCTGTGACAAGCCTGAACATTTTACATGCACTTAGTCATACATTTACAGCAGCTGCTGAATGCTTTCAAAAACTGACCATGCTTTTAATTTGTCTGATCAGGTAGAAAGCCACCTGCTGCCCATTACTGCAAGGAAACATTATTATATACAGTATGAAAATATTATATATTTTGTGACTTTGTAGAAGCTTGTATTATATTTCCTTGGCTTTATCTCCCTGTGTGCTTGTGTAAGCCTATCTGTCTGTGTTTGCACCGTATAAAATGTGTCATAACTCCGTGGTAAATCAAAATGGGAGAGACAGACTGCATGGGGGTGTTGGTTCATGGTCTGGAGGAGGCGGGGGGGAGAGTACTTCCCATATAATTGCCTGCTCTGCTTGGCAGTGTCTGCTTTGCGGTGAGCAGTAGCATGTTGGTTCACACACAGCAGACATGGAAATATGCACGTACATATCAACTTTCCCAGCCAAGCAAAGATCTTTAATATTCTGTAAAACTGCAGTTATGAGTGCATGCTGGGAAACGTGTGACGTAAGAATGAAGTATCCATGAGCTGGGCAACCTGCAGGAGCATCTCTTTACTTAACAGGAAGAGGAAATGCACGTTCTCTTCGATAGGTCTCAGCTGTGCGACTGAGAGCTTAAAACACAATGTGTGATGCTCTTTGTCGGGTTGAAAACAGGCTGGAACTGAGTTATGGCTTTAATGGCAGATAAGTGAACCACAGCAACATGCCTCAACGCAGAACAGCAATTCTGATTTCTGTAGCACTGCTGAAGTCTTTTACTCAGGAGAAAATATTCTCCTCTGGATCCTCAGCTTGATGCTATTTTTTTTTTAATGAAACTCCGACCTCACAATACCATAAGCCACAGTGGAGAGAGTAGCTGAGTCTCAGGAAAACCGAGATAACATGTTATTATACTGCATGAATGCAAAGCTGCCCGACTGGAACAATTGGCTCACCGAAGAGACACCAGGTTGCCACACTGACTCCACAACAGCCCCTAATGAGTCCCGTCAACCTCCATGGAAACAAAAACAACTCAAAGGGGTCATAATGATGTCCTTTTCATGAAAAGTGGGGTTTAGCGTAATTGCCTCCAAGGCATTAAACGTGATGTGATCTTTTAATAAACTGAAGCTGAGGATGGGAGAGCAAGGAGCAGGGGGTGATTGTAAATTAGAAGAACTGAAGAAGTTAGTGTCAGCCTCAAAGAGAGTGTGGATGTTAGAAAACAAGGGAGCTGGAAAATGGATTTAACACTTGCCTTTTGTAAGCACAGCAAAGTGGGGGAGTCTTTAAACATCTGTAAAAATGTGCTGAGCAACTTAACAGGCAGAGACAAAGGCAGTCACACCAAAAAAACAACCGCATGGCAAGAGGGGGATGTGCTGACACAGCAAAGGGAGTGCAGCAGGTTCAGCTGAGAGAATATTCTAGATTAGAGGATCGCGCAGACCATAATTACAGCTGTTCAAGTGGACACCGATCCCTAAAAAAGACTAGTCATGGAAAACCGCCAGTGTAGTGTGTAGCACCAGAAAGAGGCGATGTGACTGCTGTTATGTCCGGATAAACAATAAGAAAAGCTTGGTGGTGCGCCAGAAACTCAAGGAATTATATTTATATTGTATTTGTATTTATTCAAACCATGATTTCATGATAGTCCAACCAGCAGCTGTCCAGGCATATCACTAAAACATAAAATTAATGTCTTAAAATAACAGTCAGGTAACCTCCAAAACGCTTTGGGTCTGTATAAAAAGTGACAGGAATCAATTTATAGTCTCTAAAATAATCTTTTAGTCTGGACCAAAGGGACCAAACAGCGCTGCCTTCCTCATAGATCGATTCTGCTAACATGGCTAAAGGAGAACACATCTACTTCTACCTCACTTAAAAAACATTCATCTACAAAATATTTGTTAAAAAAGATGCTAAAGCTCAACCTGATGCCACCTCCAACTGTTTACTGTTGGACAAAAATGTCTGCTCTATTCATCTCCCACATAGCCGGGTGGAGGTTGACAAAAACAAACAACATTCATGGCCTGGTTCAATCTTTACACAGGCTGCTGGTCGAGTTCTTGGCACGGGCACAAGATTTTTCTCCAGACAACTTTGAAGTATTTTTTTTTCAGTCCAGATTAACATTAGATTCCAAAAGTTGGACAGCTAGACTTGTTTGTCTTTTTCATAGTTTCTTTGTCCAATTTTGACATTTGGTCATGTTTGGGTTCCAAATGTGACCAAATGCACTTACTTAGGTAAAAGTGAAGACAACTTTTGAAGCACTGGAGATAAGTCAGAAAGAAGACAGAACGTCAGTGTTAGGCTGCTGCAGCTGTAGTAAATGGGGGCGGATGAGGTGAATAAGCCTGTGTCCTACTGCTGAGCAGAGAAGAGCAAGACACATGGAGTAATTATTGGCGAAATGTAGAGAAGAGACAGATGGTGTTGAACAGGCAGCGGTCAGTACAGTCGTCCTGTTAGCCTAGACGTAAAAAGACCTCTGTGGGCAGACACGGGGACATATGGGGTGCTGTGTTTGCACGTGCTCAAATGTATGTGCGTGTGTGTGTGGGTACTCTGTTTGCATGTATTTTTGTATGTGCACGTGGATTTTGGACAAAGTTTATGCAAGGTCTGTGTACGCGGAGAGCAGAATGTGCAAGTGTGGGTATGTGTGTAAAAGCTTTGAAGGTTGCTGAAGGTGTTTTAGTGGGTATTTACAGCTAAAGTTAGATGAGCCACTTGGATTTATGGGTATAAAATCAACACTTCAGCCTGGTATTATTTGTAGAGCAAAGGGTTTATGTTTAGGGAACAATTCAATAGTTATGAAAACACACAGTTTGAAAAAAATAAGAGAGATCTTTCACTTCTCTTAGTCATTATTTTATACATACTGGATCATTATTCCTGCGTTCCAAAAACTCGAGACATGTTTTAGTTTTGTTTCTCTGTATGTTTATTTTTGTGGAGAGGTGACATGTGTTCCCTGAGCCTGACATCCTCACCAGGTGTGCTGTTTTCCTCCCACATTCAAACAGCATGCAAAGTTTTAGGTTAACTGGTAATTCTAAAATTGCTTTAAGTGTGGATGTGACCCTGCATAGTTGCCCTGTCTAGAATGAAGCAAATAAAAAAAGGAGGAGGGGTCAAAGTGAATTAAATTAAACTAATGTCAGCTGGGAGAGCCTCCAAAGCCTCTAAAACCCCTGCTCTCCTAATTACAGAAGCTGTTAAGTGAGTGTATGGCTGAAAAAAGTCATAATTACTAATGAATTCAGTAAGTGTGAGCGCTTAGTTCTTGTAAACATGCCACCTGGCATTCGAAGATGCTGCTGTACACAGTTTTCACTAGATGATTCTTAATTGTATGAGATTAGAAACCATGTAAGGACAGTTTTAAGTAAAGAGACACACTAGATGAGGATGACGGTAATCTTGTTGTCTGGATCTGACATTAATAACATACTTTCTAGGACTATTTTAAAAGTCTGTGCTGAGACCAACTCAGCCGGTGGGGAAGACAGCCCTGGTGGACAGCCAGGCTTGGCTAATACCACTATGGACCTGTCATGCCAAGTGTGGTTATACTAATGACAGCGGTTGTGGTTAACCTCTACTACAGGGGGGTTGGAACAGCAATCGAGGCATGGGGCTGCCTAATCTGTGGAGGGATGTTAGTCCATTATACTTTTCCATCCCTTTCACTCAGACATACACACACACACGCACACACACACAGATCAATTTCTATGTCTCTTTCCATTTCTGGTACTCTGCTTGGTCCACAGTCGCATACTTACCGGTAGGCGTTTTGCTCAAACGCTTCTGCTGCAGGGAATCCTAACATGCCACAGACGACACGGCTGCTGCTCAGGTCCCATCCACGATTACATACATGACGCCACTTCCCAGCATGCTTCACTTCCAGCACTCCCTCTGTCACCAGACCGCCGTGGCTGCTGGACAACACTGGCCGCAGACGAGCCTCCTCTAAGTGAACCCTCTCAGATCCCTGTTGGTAGGAAAAAACATAATGGGCACTGATTTATCCCAAATAAATAATCATTGTTGTCTTTTTAGCTTTGCATCAACAATTCATTTAAAGGTTGACACACTGTCATACTGTTTAAATAAGCATAAGCAGATAGCACACAATCAGGACAAGAATAACATGAGGAGATTTCTATGCTTTGTCTCTAATCATCCACATTAATTACTGTTGGCAGCACGAAAGAAACTAACAGAGGTCGACAGAGTTTGTTTATCGTGATTACAAAATGGTCAAGAAGTGTAAACTCGGCAAGTTGAAAAGAAGAAAAAATAAAGTGAAACGGCAGGGATAAATAGCAGAGTTTCCTCTGATCTAAAGTTTTTCCTTCAGAGGAAGAGCTATTGGTGGTTAAACTAAACTTCAGACCATGGTAATTCATAAGAACTGGTTCTGAGGAAGGTCTGGTTTTAGGTTTGTCTCTAATTATACATGTCCACTGGCCTGTGGTTCCACAAATGACATTTCTGCAGAAGTCTGGCTAAAACTAGACTGGGTTGCTTCTTTGGTGTGCACTAGAGGTTGTGTGTGTGTGTGTGTTTACCTGTGTGTAGTATGCACTATTCTCCTCTCCTATGTTTGGATAAAGAGTGTCTGGTTCAACATGGTTCCCACTGAGCTGCTGATTCCTGTCAGTCCTCCTCCCAGAGTGGATCTGGGATTCAGGCTGATATTGGGACTGCCTGTTCACCCTCTCTTCTTCTTGTTGTCTCCCTGCCTGTGGACTGCTCCTTGCTGTTTCCTGTCTTTGCCTGTAAGCTTCACCATTTGCCAGACGTGAAAGTAGCTGGTGCCCTTGTGGAGCAGCCGGGCTGACTTGCTGGTTGTCTCTTGAACCGTCTCGATTTCGTCGCAAGATCTGGATCTCATGACCGTTTTCTTGCGGGGAGATGTTGCTGCGGCGGGAAGAGACTGGGTTGCGATGGAGAGCAATCTCATGACCTCTTTGAGAGGCAGATGAGATGTGTGCTGGACCTGCAGGTGGAGCTGGGGGCGACACAGACTGTCTTGGCGACTGGTTTCTCTGTCTTTGCTGGTTTGGCTGGTAACTCTCCTCTACAGTCACAGCAGGGAAACCGGATCTCCTTTCTGGGCTGCACACAACTCCTAGATCCTCAGCATGGGTGCAGTCGTTGACCCCCCAACCATTGGAACTACATTCTGCAATAGAGGCCTCTGTGCCTCTGCAGCGTACATTATCTAACCAGATCACACCTAACAAGAAAGAGGTGCAAATCATCAAATAAAGAGAAATCAATCAAGAGACTTGTGTTTTAAAGCTTCATGCTCTTTGGTGGACCTACCTTGTCCTTGGCCAAACCTGGCACTGTGTGCCCAGGTCAAGCTGCGCTGGAAGCCCAACTGCCGGCATACCACATTGGCCAGCTTAAGATCTACCTCATCATCACACACGGTGCCCCATGCGCCATTGTAGAACACCTCCACACGTCCTTCATTTGTACTGCGCTGGTTTAAGCCTGCAAGGCGTACAAGGACCTCCTGTGCACAAAACGGAGGGGGGCAGAGGAGAAGCAGGACAAGGAGTGTAGACAAGGAGCTGAGCCACCGCATCCTGGTAGGGGGGAAAATAAAGAGTGAAAGACAGGCTGATAGAAACTGTATGACATCAGCTCCAAAGAAGTAAAACAGACAAGATGCTTGCAGCTCCCAAAATGATGTTACCACATTGTGTGTGTATGTTACCACAAAAATCTTCAAAATCACACAAAGCCATGGAACTCACATTCCATAGTCTAACAGAACATATAATTAGAAACTTCTTCTTCAACCCTAATGGGACATTCCACAGTAAAAAAGAAAGATTGATAGATGTTTTTATCCTTTAAAATAATCAGAGTCATTTAAAGTACAGCAGGAGGTTTGAGAAACAGCCTGAACCAGTCAGGACACGGGGAGTAATAACCAGAGCTAAAAGTAGCTTCTGCATCCAGCCAACGGAAATTCTGGCTTTCCGCAAACCCTCAAGTTTAGTTGCACGTATTAGGCCAACAGACACATAAGCAAATAAACATTGTCATAAAAATGTTCTCACACATAAATAAAGCAGCAGGTCTCCATCTGTGCGAGATGTTGTAGTTAATGAGCAATCATTACAACCTCTAAAAGTTTTGTCTTCTAACAGAGTAGCAAACTAGTGGTAAGGAGCAAGCTGTGAGGAGAAGGTCTAGACGATGAAATACACACATTATGGATTCAGGAGTCAGACAAATTCTGCTTTGTGTATGGATCATGGGCCCTCATACAAAGGTTAAATGATGATGACTACAAGTAGCTACAGTGATGACATTTTCAGTTATTGAGGAAACACACAATGAAAAAGAAAAATCAAATCAAAAATAAAGAGAAGGAGAGGAGAACAAAATACAAATGCGGGAGAAAAACTTACCTATCTGTTGATCTCAGCTTTGAGCTTCTGAGGGAAAGAAAGGAGCCAGCACTGGGGCAGTGAGCTTGGTCCTGCTGTCTCTATTCTCCTCTTTCCCTCCCTCTTTCTTCTTTTGTCACTCCCTCAGGTTGGCTCTCCATCCCTCCCACTTTATTCATTTAAGGAGTTTTTTTCCTTCCTCTGGTCACGTTTCTCCTTTCCAACACATACTGCCCGTCAAAGTAAATCTGGAAAAGGGAAACTGACCATGGAAATCAATGAAAACATTAAAAAAAATCAATGACTTTTTTTTTTCTCTCCTATTGCAATCATTTGCATCACAATACTTTATTAATCTCAGACAAAATGATGTGGTCACTGTTGCTCCAAGTTGAATATAAGGCATATATTGCAGCAGGTGGGTGAACTCCTTGGTCTGGTCACATGTTTGGCTCACTTGACACGTGAGCTTGAATTATAAAAGCCTGTAATTTTTATAAGCATCTCTAATCTTTTTTCCCCCCCAGACAAACATATTTTCCAGTCAATGGACGGTTGTTTTATTGTGTGTCAAATCTTACACAATTCTAAGTCTCAATCTCATTACTTTTACTCTCACTTGTTTGCTTTGTGAAGTCTTTTATTCCATGCAATGATAAAATCACATGTTCTGTCTCTCACACACACAACCCTGGCACCCTGCCCTGCCCACAGTTGGTGGTGTCATAAAATAAATACTATGTGCTCTGCAGTGCGAGTGAAACTGCGTGTCTAAACTCTTTGCATGAACTTGAAGTTTCATAACATCCTCAGTCGTGGCAAATCTTTACGTGAAGAAAGTTATCTCTAAAAATAGAGACAAATGGCAGCCCTGTGATTTCATAAAAAAAGAGCAGATACAGAACTTGAAATCTTTGCATTAAATATGTAATAATCCATAGCAACTTTTTTCATTCATAGAAATGGTAAATGTTATTAAGTATTGATCACTTCTTTTCTGGTTTATGAAGGGCTGTGTTTAATTCCCCTTTTTGTTGAAATAACAATAAACAGCTAGTCGTTATAATCAATTTCATTTAAATATAAACAGTATTATATATATTCAGTAGCAGAGTCACTCTTCTATATAATCTGGAATTTAAATGGAAAGAAAAAAATCACCTAATTGTACCTGTACCTGCGCTGTAGCATGTAGTTTATTTAACATTGTCTTTCCTCCCAACAATTGTTGCTGGAATTTAGTTAGTAGCTAAATCTGGTCTTATGAGATCAATGTTTGTGGTCCCTGAAAATAAAGAATAAAAACTAAACTTTGTGTAATTCCACATCTAAGAATATGTGTGAAGCCTCTGCCCAATGACTGCAGACATAGTCCCCCCCAACATCTTTTCTTGCCGATTCACCATTGGTTTGTGAGGTTAGGCCACAGTTTAAGCTGTGGTCAGCATGGCCTCCCTGACCACCATTTTCTTCTGCTTCTCCATAAATCACAAATATAAGACTTACCGAAACATTTTAATGTGTGAGTCATTTTTATTTTTAGAAGTCACCCCAGGCCTTGATGTTCTCCTTGAGGCAGAAACCAGGTCCCTGTAAAGCAATGTGACGAGAGGGGAGCCAATGAAGCTGAAGAGCTCCCTCTAGTGGACGCAATGATCGATGGGATGATTTTTCTATAACTAAGATTATTTCTATGCCTGGAAACTGATGAATATGGCAAAAAGTTCCAACAATAAGTGTTCAAATAAAGTAAGACTGCAATGAAAATGTGATTATGCTTTCGAGCTAATGTGTATGAACATTTTTATCCACAGCAAAACCATGAAAATGAAGGAATATTCATTCTTTTTTTTTTTTCTTTTTTTTCCGAGGGGGTTGTCTTGGTTATGCACATTTGGGGGATTTTTAGTGTTCATTTGTTTATTGTCAAAATCCTGGGTCAGGATATACCTGGTCATGTATAGTAATGTATTTTTTGTATTGTTTCAAGTGAAGACATATTTGTTCATAGTCTTGTTAGCAGCCTGTAAAAAGGGTCATAATGAAGAGATGGAATAGGCAGAACTCCCTCACATATAGGACAAATAGCTGAAATTAATGAGAAAAACAAAGGTTATGGAGCAGCTCACTTTTAAAATAATAACCCAAGGCAAACATGGGTTAGTATGTGCATTATTTTGTTTTAAATGACAAAGTAATAAAATGTAAAATGTTATAGAAACTTTAATGGTATGAACTGTGCATTTTTTTTATACTGACTTCTCCCTTTTAATAGCTGAACTTTTAACTGGAAAGTTCACAAGGCAGGAAATGTCACCAGAAAGGGGATTAGAATGGGGAACTGAGAGATTTTAATATTTGCTGGCACCTATGATTAGATTTACAACCACATTAGTAGTACATGAAGATGTGGCGCACCCAGTACCTGTTATTCATCCACTGCAGTAAGTTACATTTATTTATTAACAGTAGTCCATTTTATGTAAACAAATTTCTTATATTGAGACTTTTGCTGGAAAATGTAACGCTTAAGATTTGTCTGGTTTTATGATGATTGTCTACAGACTTGCTGTCACTGTGTGCAAACTAATCTAAACAAGTCTTCTGTTTTGAATGAAGAGATACTGGATTAAATGATCACATTCACACACCGTATGTTTTATTTTTATAAATATTTGCTCACTCAGTGCTACGGGTGTACTCAGAATGTATCTAAAAATGAAGCACTGAATGACTGCTGTTTACGTCTCATTATAGATACAGCGTGAGGAGTGCCTGGTGCTTTTTTTTTTGCACTATATATATAATTTTTTTTAGATATGACAAAGTTTTAACAATGGGGATAATTTCAGTCAGTGAGTAAAGCCTTTGTGATGTCGTCATCATAGACATTAGCAAACAGAGAACATACAAACATACATATACCATATGTCATTATAGTATGATGCTGTGATGGTGTTATATTGTGATGCATTATTCTACTCTGACATTTAATTCTATACTATGCATAGATTCCAATCAGTGCTTAATTGAACTGTCAGATGTACAAATGTATACAATTTTGGGTTTTGTATACACTCTACAGATGTTGTCACTCACGCGGTCCTAATCAAGTTTCATAACATGACATCAAACTTGGTTCACTTGTCTAGGAGGAGATGGGGAACATACATACAGTACAATCATTATAGCATGCGTTTTCAGAGAAGAGGGAACCAAAATTCATCTGCAGTGATGTGAAAAATTCATTGCCAGTTATTGCAAGTACTTGATTCCACTTTTTGGTCACCACTGACAAATATGTCTAAATTAATCCGGAACAGATCAAAATCATCCATCAAATATAATTTAAACAAAAAGAAGAAATTAAGAGTTACATTCATTTTCTCAGCCAAAAGACATACAATGAAATTATATTTTGTGTTTAGCAGATTGAGATCCAGGTTCAGAGAGAGAATGTGGAGTTTGCCATATATGCCACCAGGATATACAGCATATCCTGGTGGCATATACAGCAAGGACATTAGAATGTTATTTGGACTGGAGACGCGCAGTCGGATGATAACAAAGAGAGGGAAGGTAGTCACAACTGAGGGTATCAAACTACCAGACATAGAGGACAGCTACAAGTACCTGGGGATCCTACAGGCAAATGGGAATCATGAAGAGGCCGCTAGAAAGCTGCAACCACCAAGTACCTGCAGAGGGTCAGGCAAGTCCTGAGGAGTCAAATGAATGGTAAGAACAAGATCCGGGCTGTCAACACCTACGCCCTGCCCGTGATCAGGTACCGTGCTGGGATAACAAGCTGGCCAAAGGAGGAGATAGAAACCACTAACAGCAAGACCAGGAAGCTCCTCACCATGAAGCTCCATTCATGGAGGATTTCGGTCAAAGTCCAGCACCCCGAGGCTGTATGGTAAGGAAGGAAGGAGGCCAGGGATTAGTGAGTATCAGTACCACAGTCCAGGATGAGACAACGAACATTCACAAATACATCAGGAAGATGGCCTCAACCGACTGCGTGCTCAGTGAATACGTCAGGCAGCAAAAACCCAAGAAAGAGGAGAAAGAGGAGGATCCGAGCTTGAAGAATAAACTGCTTGCATTGGAGAGAGGGGAATTTTTTATACAATTTTTTACAATTTTTTTTTTACATTTTTTCCTTGAAAAGCATAGGAAGGACTTAACCCCATCAGCCCATTCATTACCAGCCATCTCTGTCTGTACCTAATACTGTTTTCTTCTGTTTACAGTTTCTCTGAGTTGTGTCACCAGCACAGCAGGGGTGATCCATGTGTCTGGATATGAGGGGACAGATGTTAACGTTTCTTGTTCCTATGAAATGAGATTTCAATATTCAGAGAAGTACCTGTGCAAGTCAAACTGTGGCAGCAGTGATGTTCTTATTGTGACGACAAAACCGAAAAACAACAAGTACACCATCTATGATGACACAAAGGCTCAAATCTTCACTGTGACGATCTTTGATTTGCAGAAAAGGGATGCAGGGAAATACTGGTGTGGCGTCTCCTTATTTGGAAAAGACAGCTACACTGAAGTCATAATGGATGTTAGGCAAGGTAAATAAAATGACCTTACATAATTATTTACTATGTTGTAGTTTTGGGACGTAGGGGTCTCTAACAACAGCTGGATTTGTCAAAATCTCACTCTTTGCATTGAGTACCCACTTAAAATATATTTATCATATTTGCATATTTTATAAATATGAGGAAATCTGATATGTATATGATACAGTTTTTGTCATGAAAATAATAGTTTAATGGTTTTAATTGCCTTAGATGTAACTACAGTTTTGTCCCACAGACATAGGGCTTGAGCTGCTTACCTACATCCAACACTCACTCTCCCGGTACATCTACTGTATGAACTTCCTCACAGGTTATCTTGCTGTATTTCCACAGTAGCTAGAGCACACTGGAGAAGGTTTCCAAAACGAAGCATTGGCAAATTTTTATTGTACTTGGAGTAGAGACACTCGTCAGCTTGAGCAACATTTGACCTTTCTGCACTCCATGTGTCACATTGAAACAGTTTCATCGTGAAACATGGAAGGAAGCAAAAGATACACACAAAAATAACAAGTGTCAGAGAATTCTCTCGGGAGTAAGGAAAAACACAACAGCTGTTCGAGTTATTAACGTGATCACGGGCCTTCCCAGAGTGCTCGCCGGTAAAGCTGAAGACGCGCGCCGTAACTACATGTTGGCTTTATTTATATAGGAGAGGATGGTTCCTCAAACAAAGGATTTCACACACGTACACGTGTACATACATTCTTACACGCTCACGAGACGTATAGGATGCTGTGGCTCAAGATGTCCATATATGGTCACAGAACATATATCCTGCATTCCACAGGTTAACCCCCTTCACTGGACACAACCATATAATGTAAAAAAGGTCTCAGCCAGACACAGTTCCAGTGAAACTTTCACAGCGCATAGTATCATTAACAGCTACAAGTATAAAAGTAGGAAATTACTAGTACTTATAAGATACAAAAGTCACACAAGGGCAAATGATGACAAGATATACAAATTTGCCTCCTGACAACAAGTAATACAGATATAAGAACGTTGGCTAGATAAGTCAGCAATAACTCATCAGCACACCTTTTTGGATGAGAAGATAAATTAAATGCGAAATGTGTTTTATTTGTGTGAAATCTTTTTCTATGCATTTAACTTAGTCTGTATTTTAGTTTGTGATCATTTTTTATGTTTATCTTTCTGACAGACAGCTGCTGTAACAGTGTAACTAAAATAAAAAGCTATAAGGAAGATTCAGTGACTATCACTTGCCCTTATGAGTCTGAGTACCAGAACAACCTGAAGTACATCTGCAGAGGAACACGGCCCTCCAAATGTCTGCAGCAGGCACTGATCACCTCTGACACCAAACAAAATGGGCGAATTATGTGTAACGATGACAACGTGTCAAGAAAATTCACAGTGAACATTACCAGACTGACCCGAAGGGATTCTGGTTTATACCTTTGTGGTGTCCAAAGAAACAGTGGACTGGATGTTTTCTCTGCTGTTGAGCTTCAAGTCAAAGGTAAGTTTATAGTTGTGTCTCTTATGAAAGCTAATACACAAAGTATTTATTATATATAATGTATTTTATTATTTCAGAAACAGGAATAAAAAGAAATCTTGCTGTACAGTAAGATTTATGTTCTCCTAAATAGCTCTTTTTATTTTGATTTAAAGGGACTTTAACGTGATGTTTATCCTCATGCATTCAAAATTTCAATGTATATAAAAAAGGAGTGCTCATCTAACTATTAATGAAATAAGGAACACAAGGTACCAAATGCTGATCAGACTAGAGATTTGGTGCTATTTCTGCTGTTTAGGCAGACTGCAACATATATGTGGATATTATGATACTGCTGTGCAGATATAATTCTGTTAAATATTTCTTTTCCTGCAGCGATTCACATTCTGGTTTACTTTCTGCCTGCACCTCTGGCTTTAATGCTGATACCGACAGTGGCTTGGATCAAGGTTTATAAATGCACCAAAGTGAGAGGTGAAACACGCATATGCACACAAACACATATATAGATTCATCCACACACAAGCACTGTAATTCATTGTTTTTTGTGTTGCTCCAGCAGCTGACATTGGCATGAACAGAATCACGATGAACACCGAAGAAGCAGGAGAAGTAAAGCTTAAGGATCATGTGAGAGTAACATACACAAGACAGTACAAGAAGCATTTACAGGGTGCAATGTTTGCTGCATGCACACTGTACTGGTGATTTAGCTTGCTTTGACAGTGGGCCTGGAAATGTTAAGTTTATTCTTAGGCACATCTTCCCAGCATTTCAATATTACATTTCTGTAGACTCCTAGGCTAAAAAAAATCAGAAATAAATACACCAACTATTTGACTTCACACAGTATCTTTGGTTTGTGGCTCTAGTGGGCCAAAAAAATAAAAATAAAAATCTGTTCTCATCAAGAAATGATCATGCCATGTGTTACGTCCCCACAAAGAGGTCTAGGGGTGTGCGTGTGGGGACCAGTAACAAATGGGTCCGGAACGGAATGAAAAGGAGACCAGACAGAGATGTTCAATAATAATAAAGGTTTATTAACAAATAATAAAGTCACAATACAAATAATGCCAACTTAAGGAGCCGGCAACGCCGTCATACCGATAATGCCAAGGAAAACAAAGGAAGCAACAAAAGAAGCAACTGCCAAACAAAATAAGGGAGGCACTTCTCACAGTTTTAACCTAGCCCTTCACCACAATGAGACACTTCCGGGGCCCACAAGCCCATCTACTTACTGCCCACAGGAGCCAAAACCTAGAGACCACCAGATACAGCCACAGGGGAAAAAACCACCTCACTACAGCTCATCCCCAGCTTATATAGCCTCAGGGGTGATTGCTGACTGGGCTCAGGTGGTAAACGAGGCTAATCTACTGCAGCTGTGACCTGGGGAAAAAGAAGAGTAAGAGAGAGAGAAGTAGGAGTGGCAAGAAAGGAGAAGGG
>VUQR01030907.1:0-23069 GCA_015108515.1 Hemichromis elongatus
AGCCATCTATATCTAAAAATTTTGAGTTAGCATTAAATGAGGAGCTGAAGAAATAAAAGCAAAGTAAACTTTGTCAGTCAAATAACTAAAGGTCACTATTTCAGAAAATGAATGAAAACAGACTGTGCTCACATTCATAAATGTTACTGTACATGTGGAGCTGTGCAATGCGCCGACTCCAAACCCTGCCCAGATTCTCTCTTTGATGTTTTTATTTCTCCTAGTCATAATGCTGCAGCATGTGAAACTCAGCCCAGCCACTGATGCGTGGATTACCGCCATGTAAAGCCAGTGTTGATGTAGTGTACGCATGCTGTCACCACACAGTCTTCTTTAGAAATAATAGTGTTTGTGTGGAAACTGATGTATGTAGATTGCGTATATACACATCTGGCTCCAGGGCAGAGTGGTGGCTCGGTGGTTAGTGCTGTCACCTTACAGCAACTCGATTGTTACTTTTATTCTCTTTGATTTCTTGGGAGTTTGCATGGTTTCTGCCTAAAGACACATTGCTCATGCTTAACTGTAAATTCGAGAGAGGGATTTTAAATTTTGTGTTGTCTAATTGTGTGCTGATCTATTTTTCTGTCAGTCCTGTATGCCCCCAACATTATTCCTCATTCCCAACTATGTTATGGAGCATAATGGGATTTTTTTATGACTTCTTTATCTGTTTTGTATTATGTGTCCTCATAGTGGGCTGTCTTGATTCAGTATATGTGTATTTCAGAGGCAAGTGGGGGCTATATGAAATTACAATAATTCAATCAAATTCAACTTTCTTTTTATTAGCAAAAGAATGACACAGAGTCCTGTGATATCCAGTTTAGCTTACCATGCTGCTCTAAAGGACAATACTGTCACATTTTAAGAATAAAGAGAATATGCAAGTAATTTGTATGTGTAAATTTATCATCAGATTAAATAATTCAAATCTGGGCATTTGAGTGTTCATTTTTTAGGTTGTTAATAAGCCATTCAGTCAACAGTTGGCCTCTTCTTTTAGAGGAAACAATTACTGGCAACAGAAAAAGTCTAATTCTATAAGGTCCACAACAAAATACTACTTTAACAGTCCATTTGTGATGATCTACCTTTAGTGGCAATAGTAAGCTACTTGTATTATGAGGATATGGATTATTTTTGCATGAAATCTGCAATGTTTGACCGTACTGATGGTCATTATCATACAAATCTTATTTGCGTCTTTGGTTTCTTCTCTGTTGTTTTGTTACATTTTCCAGCAGACTTCAGTTTTATGCTGCAGTTATTAATTAGTCATTTTGCTACTGTGCATATGTAAGGGTGAAATATTTCCATTAATTGATGTCACTCGAGGGTTGAGGCTATGCGTGGCAATTTTTAAACTTGGGGGATTCTCAAGGGATCACTAAGACCTGACAGTTGAGAGCAATGTTAGACTGTTTCTTGGCAGTGTTCTTGCTTGCTGAGCTGCACACAACTCTTACTTGATTTTTTCCCCTACCGATAACATACCTAATTATTCTTCTTTTTTTTTTCACCCATTTCTTTTATGGGTCACCACAGCAAATCCTTGCCTTCATGCCACCCCTATTCCTTGCCTCCTCCTCTGTCACACTAACCCTCTGCATATCCTCCTTCATAACTTCAATTAATCTTTTCTGTGGTATTCCACTTTTACTCAGTCTTGGCAGCACAATTTTTAACATCCTTTGTCTGGTATATCCACCATCCCTCCTCTGATATACTCATTCTGGGCACTTCCAACAAAAATCTTAACATCTTGAACTCTGCCATATCCAGCTCAGTCTCCTATCTTTTTGTTAGTGTCACTGTCTACAAACCATATATCATAAGAGATTTCACCATCTTGCCAAAACTTACCTTCAACTCTTATATCAGCTATCCCGCTGTCACAAATCACTCCTGACACTTGTGTCCACCAAACCTGTAGTGTCTTCTTCCTCTCTCTTGGATAGTTGATAGTTGCATACGTGTCCATTTCCACTTCCTCTGCTTCTTGTATATTCACTGCTACATCCATCATTTACACAAATATATTGTGTCTCGCTTCTACTTTCATTTCTCTTCTCTCCACAGCATACCTCCACCTCTCCAGGCTCTCTTCCACCTGCTCCATGCTCTCACTACAGATCACAGTGTTGCCTGTGATCATCATCCTCCACAGAGGGGTATGCCTGACCTCATCTGTCAAACTGCCCATCACCACTGCAAAAACGAAGGGGCTCAAAACCAACATGTCCTGTACCATCCTCATATACTCATATACCACTCCTGGCTGTCTCCTGCAGTACCACTGTGCTATCTCTAGACTACAAATACACAGTGAAACTTCTGACCTTCGCTGCTCTCATCAACACTCTCAGTCAAAAGTTGGAACTGTAGTGCTCTTTCTCCACATGAAGCCATTCCACTGCTTGCACCTTTCACCCATCTTCTTAACCTAACTTCAGCAGCTCTTTTCCATATCTTCATGATGTGGCTCCCCAGCTTGATCTCTCTGTAGTTACTACAGCTCTGCACGTCACCCCTGTTCTTGAAAAGCACCAGTAAACGTCCTTTTCAGTACTCAGGCATCCGCTCACTCTCCAAGATTGTGTTAAACAATCTGGTTAAAAAGTCTCGCAGTAATTCTATCAGTTTTCTTCATCACCCCGACTACTTTCCAGTTTTTCTTTACTAGTCTCTTCCTTTAAGTACTTTCCTTCAGTAACGTTTATGAATGTGACCACAATCACATCGCTTTGTCTTCTTTCCTCTGTCCAGAGAACACAACAAACACCTTCATGACAGTATTGCTCAACTCTTCCCTACCATCCAGCACCCATCTCCCGTCTGTGAAACATTTCCACCATTTCATTCTTGCGTATGTCTTCACTCACTTTCACTTCCACTCTCCACTCCTGTTTTAGATTACTTCTTCTGTATAAGATGCAGTCCACCTATGTGTAATTCAATTCAATTCAATTTTATTTATATAGCGCCAGATCACAACAGTTGCCTCAAGGCACTTTACATACACATCACTTTGTGTTCCTTCTTCTTGAGAAATGTGTTCACCATAGCCATTTCCATCCTTTTCGCAAAATCCACTTTTGCATTTCTCTCCTTAACACTATATGTACCCAACACCTCCTCATCACCTCTGTTCCCTTCACCTACATGTCCACTAAAGTCTCATCCAATAACCTCATTACCAATCACCTCCAGTGCTTCTGTCCTTGCTTCCCTTCCACCTGGTCTCTTGCACAAACAATATAGCTTCCTTCTCTCCAGCACATGAAACAGCTCTTTCCCTTTACCAGTCTACAGAGTCCCTGCTCTCACCTGCACACTCATACCTATCCTTCTCTCTTTCTGCCTCCAAACACACCTTCCCCCTTTCTTTGTCTTCAGCCACCAGTAACTCTGTTTCCACTGACAGCACTGGAGGCAGTTATTATTAACTCGAGCCCTAACTGATGTGGTATGGAAATCGCTTGTGGAAATCTCAATAATCTGCGTATTTGATTTTAACACCTGATGCCCTTTTTGATGTAACCTTTCCTGTTTACCTGGGGCTTGGGACTGGCACTAGAAATAAACTGGGTTCCAAAAGCAAATCTAATATTCACCTCAGTTTGTTTTGCTTTTTGATTTTCCAGAATAACTCTATTACTTTAAAAGATGCTATAATTAATATTACTTAGAGTTTAAAACAGCGCAAGTTTGTTTTCTTTGAAAAGAAAAAGAAAAAGTACAATGAGAAATGTCACATGTAGAACAATGAAAGAAAGTAAAAGTGGTTTCTTTGAGTCTATAGAGAATTATAGCCTGAATATACTACTCCCTTCAGCTTTGCAGTGCTTTATAATCTACTTTAGTTCATTCTTTAGGTGTCTAGTCAACAATTTCAATGTTTTGTTTCACTCTTATTGCTCTCTCAACTTTTTTGCACCCATACCAAGCAGCTGCATTTAGTGAGAAAAACCTTTAAAAACAACTGTGTGCTGCCTGCATCAAACAGCATGCAGACACATTCGGTTACTAGCTGTTGAGCATAATGGAGTATTTAGCAGTTAGAAAAGGTAATTCAGTAACAAGGCTTGAATGCTAATAAAAGCTGATCAACAGATACGCTATAAATCCTATATTAAATTAATCATCTTATAACTAATGCATTGTAGTGGGGTTTTGGGGTTAATTTAAGTTAGTTACTCATTAATACAGGTTAGTTTTCACCCTGTTGTGGTTTCAATATAAGGCAGAAGTGGGGTGACTGTAAGCAAAGTTTCAGTTTTGTTATATGTTTTACTACTTAATAGAGGTTTAAATCATGATAAAATATGCAGTGACTTTTCCCAACAAGAGAGATTGTGCTATCTACAGCTGTATAAAGTATGGCATTAAGCCCGAAGCTTTAAGCATGCAGCCGAGCTAAACCATTCACTTGCTATAGCTGTGTGGATAAACACACTAGACTCAGCGGAAATATAGAGCAGCAATGAAATGAGCTGTGAGATGAACTGTGATTTTGAAGCCTGAACGTATAGCTGTTCCACTTTTAATAGGTGGGCAATGCTGTCAAAACACTTTCCCCATGAGCCAAATGTGTCACCTCCCTTGTGATACGTCAAAAGAGGAATGTTTTCATGTTGGGTAAAAGTTTAAACAAAAAGAACACTGAATAGCTTTTTCTCAACAGGAGAATATCTTACTTGTGCACTTCTTGAGCCCGGACCCTTTCTTCACCGCATGACGGCTGAGTTTGCAGTTGAAGTTGTTCTCCCAGAACTCAGCAAACCAGATATTCCTTCTGTTGTTTTCCAGCGTTCGGCTGATGAAGTAACGATCAAACCCTAGACAGATCAGTCGGTTCACTGTCAGTGATGCAGTCATTCACAGTGTAAGCAATGTTATATGAGAACCACAGCTGTCGTGTGTTCTAGACTATACTGACAGCAATAATTTAATATCGTGCGCACATTCCCTTTTTTTTCCTTATTTGAGTGAACTTTTTCACATCTTTGATGATAAAATGAGTGTTGAAGTCATTACAAAGCAACTTGTAGTCTTCTACAAATAGAGGACGACAAATAGCTTTGTTTGACTTGCATGGAAATAATATATCACTGATATGAGCACATGATTTTAGAAGACAGGGAGATCAGATGCTTGCATAATGTCCATCTCTGTACCTCTGATGGACTGACGCTTGGGCAAGATGGTGACTGCTCCCTCTGCCATCTCCTCCTGCTGCACAACTGGAGAGATCTTTGAGCCCCAGCTGTCTGAACCCACCCAGATAAAATGACCTGTCTGGTTGGCCTTTTTCGCTGCATGGAGCAGACGCCTGCGAAGGTGAGGAAACAGATGTTGCCACAGATAAGGTCAGCATCCCAACCAGCTCCACTTTGATTCTGTTGTGCAATTCATTACACAGTAGTCTGGCAGAGCCTCACTGAAACTGCTGCGTTCCCACATGTTTGCATGCTGTCTGCTGTAGTCATGTTTTCCTAATCTTCAAAAGAAGTGTTAATCTATTACCAGGTTATACCTGATATCATCTTCATTGGCAAAAAGTATGACGACTCTTGCATTTGGATTTTCTCTGAGTCGCCGGATGACCTTGTCGAACTCCCCTTGCTTGGGCTCCCGGGGAATTTTGACAGACTGGGAGATGCACACGCCGCCTAGAAAAACAAATTTAGAGATGCAAAATAAAATGTCAGATAAATCTCAGAAATGCAAACATATGAAAAAAACATCAATGATCAGCCAGTATCGTACTCAGTGTTGGGGAGTAACAGAACACATGTACCGGCCTTGCGTATTTAAAATACTAAATATGAGTAACTGTGTTCTGTTACAGTTACTTTGTTGAAATAAATGGATTGCATAGCAGTTTTTCCTGTTTCAAATGTTAGGCTATGCCCTCTCTATTTCTGGTAATTCCACCCCGGTGGAAATCCAAACAAAACACGCAATAAGAGGCTCTAATGCCTGGGTCTGAATCTCGTGAATCATGTCCCCCCGACTTGCGGCCCGGATAATGGCAAGAAGAAGCATTTTTTAAAATTATTATTCAAAAAATGATATAATATATAGGCAAAAAGCAGAGTGCTACAGGCATAGCCCTAAAGAATGCAGGCTCATGGGTAGGGATGGGTGCCTATATCCGGTGTCATTATGGCACCGGTTCTGACATAAACGGTAGTAACCAGACCGAAAAGCAGCGCACATTTCGGTGCTTTATTTCAGTGCTATTTTTCCCTGAGATGTCATACACTTTGGATTGAGGCCAATCATTTTACCTTTCCAAGGATAGTAGGCGGGCCCAGGTGCGTACGTTCTTTTAGAGTAGAGCTAAATGCCCAAGGCGAAGCGGTCAAAAGTCTGACTGTACTTCACTGCAAAAGATGCAAACTCAGCACCTGCAAACAAGTGCTTTAAGGTGATACTGTGCAAAGGAGGTAACGCCTCGAATCTGATGAAACACCTGGCGACGCATAGCGTTTTTTTTAAAACCCGAGAAATGCACCGTATATGATAGCTTGCTGCAAGACCTCACACCGAGCACATCTACTGCAGATGTGGTGCCTGTTATCGGACCCGGTGTTAGCAACATCCCCCAAAAACCTGTAGAGAAGAGTCCTGGCCCTAGCCCTGCCAGTGTAGCAGAAATGATGACAGATGATGATGGCAGCAGCAGCCGTTCTTCTCTGGGCAAGTAGCTTAATGTTGTTCGTGTGTAATTTACGTTGAGTATGCTAACCACATTATTAAATTAATGCATGTAAGGTGAACTAGCAAACACTGTCATAGTTACATGCGGCTGTCTTCTTGTTTGATGGCAGATACTCCCCTCACCCTGGCCAAAAAGGCTAAAATGACCAAAGAAAAGAGTAATACAAGAGTGATACCATATATGCCCTTGTAACGTACCACGGCAGACCCCACGACACATTCATGTTTTGAAACATATTTATTCAAACACACGGTTGCTGTCAAATACATTCACAGAGCTGCAGCTCTCCCGCTGCCAGCTCTACACATAACAACCAACAACAACAATCACAGGACCCGGTGCAAATAATAAAGGCGGCAGGCATGCAGGTGCGTCCGCCCTCCCCGCACACCACGCCCTCCACACCCCCAAAACTTTTTACTTTCTCATTTTGAGTACATTTCAGAGCTGATACCTGTTTACTTTTACTTGAGTAAAGAATATGAGTCAGTACTTCAAATTTAACAGGGTATTTTTTTACCAGTGGTATTTGTACTTCTACTTAAGTACAGAATGTCTGTACTTTTGCCAACTCCGGTTGTTCCCCCTTAACAAGCAAAGACCATTTACCATAACTCAGTCAGCTATGATAAAGCATGATGTAACGTTAATTACTTGTCACCTCCTAGGACATTGATCGAAAACTGTCTGATAAGTCTCTAATTATAGAGATTTGTGTGTAATTACAACCGACGGCAAAAGCGCTTCCAGTGTCACCTCAGTATGTTTGGAAAATCTTTTTTGACAAACTCATTATAGCACAGCTCTTTCTGCTGCTGAAAGCAAACGAGTACAGCATGTCTTTCTTCTCTAATGACCAGTATGCCTTAATGCTGTCCAGAAATAAATGCCTTAATCATTCCTTTTTTGCTTGCTCCAATTACTATTACTATATGAGCCTGTTCTGTACTACCAACCTGTATAAACACGTAAACTTAAACAGTTAGTATACTTTTGAGGTTATTTAATTAAAAAAAAAAATTGTACTCATAAATATACCTAATTAGAGTGTAATTACATTTCCTGAAAAATGGATGTATTGTCATAAACTTAAAATTAATCCATTAAAAATACATAGGAGCGGGCACTGGTTTGTGGAAATTGTACTAACATCAGGGCTCCAGTGCACAAAAATATTCATAAACATGCCTAATTATTTCTAATATTGTCACAGTTACTTAGGAGACTGGCCATCAGATCCTCCCATCTCAGGACCGGACGCTGGCAGCCTGCTAAACAACAAGCATCCTAAAAATCCTATTTTAAGAAAATGACCTCAACGTCAAGGACAGTTTCACTAATGTACCAGGAATACGGGTTTTTAGTTAACTGTTTAGATTTGTCGATATAATTCATGTTGCCTGTTCCATATGTTGCACCTGGAAAATCATTATCTTGTTCAAGCACTCACACGGCAAAATTGGGATGGCCTGGATCTGGCCCACACAATGTGCTTACACATGACCCACATACCGCAAAGAATGACGGCCCTTTGGTAGATCTGATCAGGTTTGCCAGAGGTGGCACACACATGGGCCAGCACAAGGCCAGTTGCAGACACTCTGGTGGCCCTGTGCCGGCCCATGTGTGGATTACTGGAGGAACCAGGGATTGAACTACTAACCTTCTGATCAGTAGGTGACCTGCGCTACCTCCTGAGCTACAGCCACCTAATGGAAAATGTGAGTAAACCCTCACTAGGTTTTGGATAAAGCGTACACTCACAAAGCTGTCAAACCTGCATTTGAAACGTTGGCTAGGATAGCAGTATAGTATTGCAATATGGCATTTGGGTCTTCTAAGTAAAATAGGTAAATAGGAACATAAATAGTGCCATCATTGCCAGACCTGGCCGACATCTGGTTAACATACACCCTGCCATGACACCAGTCAGCCAGCTGTGCTGGCTTGATACCAGATTTAGGCCAGACCTGCTTGCTATGTGGGTTAACATGTCTTGGCCAAATAGTAAAAAGACTGCAATCTAATTATATCTTTATCTTATATCTCTACTGTATCCTCTGCTTCAGCAGTAGTCTGACCAGCACTGGCTGGAGATTTTGCAAGACCGGCTATTTATCTTTGACAACCAACTGATAGTTGGTTCACTGCTAGTCAGTGAAATCAATTTTCATTTTCATTTGGTGATTGTCTAAGAATTTATTTAAAATATGCTTTACAAAAACATACCTATTTCTGTATCTAGCTATTTTACATAATAGTTTCACATCTGCACACACCTCTCCAGAGAAGGCCTGTCCGTTAAGTAGGTGTTCGGAGCCCAGGCCATCCTCACTGCCAAAGTGTAGCCGAATCTCCTCCAGACGGTGGCTGTACGTCATTGGCCCTCCAGAGATGTTAACCAGGTGCTCCTTGTCCAGTCGAAGAGAGACATGACGGCCTGTGTTGTACATTGTACCTCCCACCTAAAAAAAACAGTTGGAGCACAGGTGATTAAATACTAATATGAGATGCAAGGCCAAAAATTATGACAAAGTTAGTTATCAGTTTCACCTGTTATTATCAAGAGATCATAAACCTATGCATTTTGTGGAGAAAATGTACACCTGGAGCTCCAAGTGCCAGAAAAATAAGATATTTTAAACGCTTGAAAACGTTTTTTTCATTTTGAGGGAAGACTGTTACAAAAAGAAGGACTAACTCAATTTGATTAGGTGGAAAATATGCAATACAATATGTTCACATATTACATTTTGAAATGTAAGTATTTACTGATGACATGCTTTCAACAGAACTAATGCAGAAACAGCTTTATTTTAATTTAACAGAACAATGACCCAGTATAAAGAAAAGAAAGGTAATGAATAAAAAAGGTTGAAATAATCAGGGTAGAATCACAAAAATACGTATAAAATATGGTATTTATTAGTAGCTTTGCTTATTTATATACATGTGTTTCAATGTAAAGCATTGGTATTCATGCCGTGACTCTGCATGGACTCCCATCTACTCTTTCTCTGCTTTTGCTTCTCTTCTGCTCCTTTATTCCTTTTAGTGCTAGGGCTTTCAAAATGATCCCCCTCGAACCCCCACCCCCACACACACTAGTATAAAATCCCAGCAAAAAAGGAGTCTGCCTTCACATTGTAAATATTTTATAGATGCTCTGAAAAGTCAATGATTTGAAAGAAGAAACAGATAGGAAAAGAGAGTGATGCAAAGAGGAGATAAGTACTGAGAGAGGTGTGTTGAATTTAGTGCCAAAAGAGGAAGAGTAACGAGGTAAAGTGAGTCTTTGTTGGCTCCCTGGCAAGGCAGAGGAGGTGAGCTGAGAACCCTAAAAAGGACAGAATGTCCCTGAAGGTCTAAAATCAGAAATTAAAAAGGTCCTTCCTTTGATTCAGTGACCAGCTATCTTAGGAAGTGTACTGAAGTAAAGTAGTTTGGCACATCAAGTATAATAGGGCATCTATATCTTGGATTATTTACATATTTACAGTCAGTCTCCAAGTACACTGAAGCTTGAATAATATTCTGTTTAGAAAAAAGAAGCAAAGTAAAAATTGTAATCAACCCTCAGCAGCCCCAAATAATGAATTATCTCCTTTAAAAAAAGTCTAACTGAAACCAAATAAAAAAAAACAATTCATTTAGATCCTAAATGGCCCACCTAGATGCTAATTTAAACTCCTGCGTTTGTAAATCTGTAATGAATGCAGCATTTTTTTTTTTTGAGGCTGCTTGGAACTTCGGGAAAATAGATGCCATTCTATGTTGGCATGAAAAACAAAGTCCAAAATTACCTGAATTTCACCCCACACAACATGCAAGCAGATCTAGCATGGTAGCTGGATAAACTGACAAAATGCAGTTATCTGCATGTTTGACACTGGTGACATTATTGCTTTGGTCGTTGCACAATGCTAACTCTGTGTCCGCATGTGTTTGGGGTGGGGGGATCTCTGAATTTAAAGTTTTGGTCTTAACTAGCTGTTCTTTTTCTTTTGCTCCCGGCAGCCAAGAATGATTGCTCATGTAAGTGCTAATGACAGTAACATATTAAAAGTAGCATGACACTGTAATCCAATTATTAATTTCAAGTAATGAGTAAAGTAAGGCATTACTATTGCAAAAAAAGTAATTTTGTTTCCCACTTTACGTGGGAAGAAAACTTCTTTCTACAGCAAAAAATTAAACTTCAAATCTGAGCAAGCACCGAGCACGCCGCCACAGAAATGTGAAATTCACAGAGAAACATGACTGCTGCAGCTACCACCAGGCAAGTCTCCACTTCTGCTAAACAGGTAAAAATTGATTTAGGAGGCCTGAAAGGTCAATTGCTTTTTTACTTATTCATGTTTTTAAAAAGTAACAAGTTAATAACAAGGTGAAACATGAAAAGTTTATTGTTCTAACAATATACTTTTGAGATTTGAACAATATAATATTACATTATTATAATAAATATAATTATCACGTTCGTACAATATAATATTCATATTGTACGAACAAGAAAGTTTTTGTTCTAACGTGGTAATTATAATTGTAATAACATGATAGTATATTGTACAAACCTGAAAAGTATATTGTTAGAACAATAAACATTTCATGTTATAATGTGATATAGCTCTATTTTTCTTTTGCCTGGGTGGCAGCTCTACACTTCCGTAGTAAGGTAACTAATAAGTTTTGAAAAAAGTAATCAGCACCGGCTTAATTTTTTGCAAGAAGTAATCATTAATTAGTACCTAATTACTATTATCAAGTAACTTGATCATCACTGGTTATAGGTGAGCGTGTAGTGTCTGTGACTCAGACCTAAATATGCCAATTATCAACTTTATTAGAAGTTATTGAAATATAAAAAAAAATAATAATAATATTAAAACTTTGTTGGAGTATCAAAACAAATTCTGGAAAGAGAATAAATTAAAAGAAAAAATTAAAGGAAACCGGTAGTCTTATGCAATACGGTAGACAAAGATCACGTTTGGCTACATTTAGAGTAAAACTTGCTTACATCATCTTGTCATGTTCTTGCTGCAACAATTACTAAGCAAAGTCAATGTAGTGGAAAAGTTGTAAACGAAACAAACACATTATATTCCAATCTGCTTTCTCATTATTCTTTTGAATCTCCACACTTTTATAAGTGGTGAAGTAATTATTACACACAATTTGTGGAGTTCATATTTTCTGTGTGCTGAATCATCAGCTTTTGTTCTTCTATCATGAAAACACAGTCAGAGAAACAGATGACTGTGTATTGCTTGTATACTGAGCCCAGATGAACACCACTATAGTTGAACTTATCACATGTCTTAGCATTATAGTATTATACCGATTATATGGTCTCTGGCTTTATGCTAATGTCTTCTAAAAACCCTAGGAAATGTTCTGCCACACACATGCTCTGTTATTTGTTGTAAATATTGTAATGTAAATTGTATTCTTAAAATTCAAAGATCACAAGCCCCAACCTGAGGCTTGTCCATCTTCTAAACAGTTCTGCTAAGTCAAAATAAAATAAAGTCACTATTATTGTCACATCACATGCAGGTACACTGGTACAGCACATGCGAGTGAAATTCTTGTGTACAAGCTTCACAAGCAACAGAGGTGTGCAAAATACAATACAATAATGTAAGAACAAATAATTAAAAATAAGTATACAGAGGTCGGCAGTTGGAAATGTGCAAAACAAGTGGCATTTATGTACAGAATGGAGTGCATAATTTTGAAGTTCCGGTAAGTGTTGGTGAGGTGTCACTGAAGTGCTCAGCAGTCTGATGGCCTGATGGAAAAAGCTGTCTCTCAGTCTGCTGCTTCGGGACTGGATACTGCAGTACCTCCTGCCTGATGGAAGTAGTCTGAACAGTTTATGGCTCGGGTTTAGATTAGCTGTCACCTTAAACTAAGATCACTTCATTTTTTTTAAGAATACTTTATTGGCTATGTTAATTAATTTCAGATATCAATTAATAAAATAGATTATATTAGTGGTTCCCAAACTTTTTTTGGCAGGCCCCCCCTTTGTTTTACAAGAAAAATCTTCACGCCCCCCAAACACATCCCCCAACCACACACACCCAACAAAATATATTTTGTTTTCAAACTCCATTTAGGTTTATTTAATACCTCAAACATTTAGTAAACAATTAAACAACTAAAAACTGAAATACATTACAGGTATTAATAAAATACACTACTAACTCTTTTACACTATGTCCACACCTACACGGGTATTTTTGAAAACGCAGCTGTTTCTATGCGTTTGGGCCTTTCTTCCACACGTAAACGGCATTTCGAATCACCGAAAACTGAGATTTTTTTTAAACTCGGTTTTTGCGTTTACATGTGGACGAGGAATACGGAGTTTATCATGCAACGTCAAAGGTATGTGCCTTTTTTCACATCATGCTGTGTGCCACATTATTGTTTATATTAGATGAATTTCTACAATAACGGATAGAAACAAAATACTCTTTTTGTTAATCTGACTATCTGGAGTTGTTACAAGCTTACACACGCAGTTACTGTCCCTCCATTTAGAAAGGCAGAGGCATCATGGTGTAATTATTTTACTTGTATTTTTTTTTTTTCCTGTGTAATAATATTCAACATTGCTATCAATACATTTTCCAAAGATGCCTATCTGTGCAAAATGGGTTTAAAACATAAACAACTGTGGGATACTGTTTGTCTGTGATTTGGACACGGGGAACAAATTACGGCAGGATCAGCCTGATATTATTTGTATTCAACTTTAACTTTACTGTATAAAGAGCTAACATCTCCAAAATGTCAGGAGTAGTCATTATAATAAGTGTTTGTGAACTAAAAATCAAGAATGTGGGATATTGTTTGTCCATGATTTGGAGAGTAGAGTGCGTGCTCCCGACACAGGGAAAACCAATTCTGTCAGGGATCCCTACCTTGGCACTTGTGCAGGTGAGGTATTTGGCGATGCTTCATCTCCTGCTTTGTGTTTGTGTGGGAGCCCCGTCAAAAACCTGTCCATTATGCTAGTAGTGCCCCCCCCCAACCTCCTAGGGGGCGGGCCCCACACTTTGGGAACCTCTGGATTATATGAAATGAATACACAGTGCTGCAAAAAGGTATTTTCCCTTTTTTGAGTTCTTATTCTTTTACATGTTTGTCACATGAACATGTTTTATATCATCAAACTATTTTTTAAAATTAGACAAAGATAACCCAATAGAATACAAATACAATTCAGTTTTTAATTCCATCCAAACCAACCAGACCTGTGAAAAAATCTCTAATTTCTTGTAGACAGTTTAGAAAGAAAAGTAAAGTTAAAGAAATAAAGTTTAACAAAGGTAAAGAAATGTTACAGAAAGCAATGTTACTGTCACGATACTGGGTCTGTGACCCAGTGTTTTGTGTTAATTGGTAAATTTATATTTTTGGATTATTTTTATTATTATTAGATGGTTTTCTGCTTGCATTTACTTGTAGTTCCTAGGATTTGGATTTCTGTTACTTTTCCTTCCCCATGTTCCTTGTCTAGTCAAGGAACATGGGGAACATCTAGTCTCTATGTTCCCTCTGTCTCTCCAGTCAGTCGTGTCTTTGTCTCAGTGTGTAGTCTGCGTCTTTGTGATTATTTCATGCTTTCTGTTTTACTCTTATGTCTGTGTATTTGGCTTTGCCTCCTCCCTGTGTCGTGATACCTGATTTGCCCCAGCTGTGTTTCCCTCCTGTTTCCCATTCCTTTGTTGTCCCTCTCTGTATTTTAGCCCTGTGTCAAAGGGGAGTTGATGAAATTCATTTATTAATTTATTCATTTATTCATTTATTAATAGGCCAATTAAGTATTTTTTTTCCTGTCGGTTTCAGTCATCCCTACAGAGTAAAGAAAGACTTCAAAGGTACCCCATTTTGTTCCTCTGAAGGACTGGATAGCAGAATTGAAATCTGAATACCATCTAAGACCCAATGAAATCTTTAATAATAAACTTAAATTATGGATTTCCTTCTTTGTGTTTTTACTGATTCATTTTTATGTCCTAACAATATAGATGTTTAGGATAATTAACTATTAACCCCTTTGCTTCTCCCCAACTTCCCCACACCATCTCAATTTTTTACAGCGTAGATTAAAAAATACTTGCAAATAATGCATTGAGGGACAATTCTCTAACACAGAATTTTGGCTAAATATGGTCATAGATCATATCTGTTGCATTATTACCTGAAAACACAACCTCCTTAAGCTTACCTATAACCTTACACCTCTAAACAAGAACCCCCAGAATCAAACATAAACTATAATTATTGTGTTAGGTGAGAAATGTTAGCCAGAACAAACACATTCTGAACATACATAGACATTTTAAAGACAGTATTCGAAATAGCTTTTACTTTGACTCATCAATACAAGTTTTTTAAAAACAAATACAAAATATAGGGGAAGCAGCCAACTCAACTTGATTTACATTGAAGCAAATCAAACAACACCAATGCTGAGCCCAACAGCTGACACAACACTTCACACACATTGTTATAACACAGGCTTAAATAAATAGATGCACAGCAGTGAAAAGTAATCTTTGTTATTTGACTGACTTATTGTTTAAATATAGAATTGCCACAGTCGTTTGATACTTAACATATTTATGGAGGTCTTTTTTGTTAATTTCAAGAATTTTATTCGCTACATCATTTTTAAATATTATGAGCACATAATAATCAAATGAAATTCTTTGTTATATTGTCAGTTTTATTCTCTGCTTTATTGTCACAGCAATCATCTAAACAAAAGTAGGTAACAAAGGCAGTACATTACAAAGGAAAAATATTTCTTTAATTCTATCTCATCAACCTTTTAATATTGCAGTTTTTCAAGCCTGTTCAATAAATTAAAATGGGGGAAACTGTACAAAGATCTCATTTGGTAGATAAATGTTGGTGTTGTATGAACACTGAGGTCCTATTGTGATTTGTAGATTTAAAGATTCAGTACTTAGATACTTTAGATACAAGCTGATCTAATGTCGGTGCTAAAATCCATCTATTTAAGATTATGCAATTACATTTAGGAATCCATGAAAACGTGAACACAGTGGTTGCTGACTTTGATAACCAACCTTGGTTTAGCAAATATTAAACATTGCATATCCCCTCTGTGATCTTATGTGTTCCTTTGTGAAGCCTAGTTTTAAAACTTGCCTTAATATTTTAGCTGCTATTTATCAGCTTTACCTTTAGCTTTTGAAGCCAGAAATGGTCATATTTGGACAAGAGAGCAGCTTGCTAAGTAAACTAGAGGCTCCCAAATACATCAATCTTTTTAGTGTAGTGCAGTCATAGACTATATAGCCATATCACACAAACCTGCTGCTTAGTATTAAGCAACGTGCAAATAAAATACTAGAAATTACTGATGAAAACTGGAATATAGGCTGGTACTAACATTATTGTAGCCGAGTGTTAAATTTATAATAATATTTTCCACTTCAGTAAACTAAATGTCCATTTAAGGTTCAAAAAGCAGTCTTAAAATGTGGTTTCTGTAAGTAAGGTCTTTATTTCCATGTATGTTAAGACAACAATGTTATTTAGTAATTTAATGTTATTGCTTGTGCTTGTTTCTTTTTGTTATCTGCAGGCTGTATGCATTTGAAGCTGTTAATTTGATTGGTTTGTGTAGTTGCATATGGTGGTCACCAGGGGGTGCAGTGCTCAAGGGTTTACTGCTGTTTTCCCAAAAAATCTTAGCAAGAAGTGCATCTTGGGACTTCCTGATTACTTTTTCATGTGGCTGTGGAACCAGATTTTTGTAAAGAAGTTAAAGTGTTGGTAAGGAATCATTAAAAATGCACAGAACTTACATATTAGTGTAAGTGTATTGCAGTGGCATTGCAGTAGCATTACTGGAACTGCTTTGTGAAAACTGTAAGTATTTTAACAAGATGATGTATTTCTGAAATGGATGATGCAAAGGACCTGTATGTGCAGCGCAAGTATCCATTTTCTGCATGTAAGGGATAAGTCGCAACATCGTCGGTGTGCTCCAATATCCGAAGTGAGCTGAGATTGCTGCGGAATGTAAGTGTTTATAGAAAATATATGTAACACTTCCATACTTTGTAAAGGAGCCTTGTGTGATTGAGCTCTTTGTATTGTGTTCTGCACAGTCAGAGGCCACTGCCGTATTTTGGTGTTTTGTATTTTATTTTTTTCCTTTATTCCTAGTATTGTTCTGGTGCATCTTTTTAATTTATCATTTATTCTAGTACTTTTCTACGTTATCTTGTATGCTGTCCAATCCCAGTACAAGTCCATATAACCACTGTTTGACAAAGTGTGGTCAAAGGACATTTTGGTTAATTTGGTCTTCAGTGACAATAAAAACTGCACATTAAGAACCCCAGTAATTGTGTCCTGTACCATTAATCATTTTCCGGGCTACATTATCATAACAAAAAGTAATAATGTTTGTTAGGTCATTAAAATGTGCCTACAGTCATAAAACATACACTTTAAACATAGCTGGCATAGCCAGTGCCTGCTCAATGCTTTACACATAAATAAAGCTTTAGAGTAATATAAAATTAATCTACATGCAGATTAAAAAATTTTCATACAAAGCTCTAAACATACTTTTGATTCTTTAACTTTTGCATTTATTTTCAAACTACTATTTTTAAGTGTTTCTTAATTTTTGTATTATTCTCCTACTTTCTTCAGATATAATTTTTAGTCTGGCCACTCTACTCTAGAAATCATCTTCTTTATTATTCCTTGTGAAAACGTATTTTTAGTTGTTTTGAAATGACAATATGTCTTCGCTCACCCTTGTAACGCACCTTAAAGCAGCCTAATTGTGTTTTTAATTGATTGCAAAAAGCTTTAAGAAGTGATGAAGCCAAAAGGACAACTCCTCTGTGCACTTGTCCTCCCTTAATAGATAATGATGATCATAACGTGCCATTAGATTAGTGGTAATAGCTTGGTGAACATAAACAAGTCATAAAGGATTAAGTTGACTATCTAGGGCTGGCATGTCGGGCGGCCACTTTAATAGAAGACATCAGTAGTGTGTTGGTAGTGATAAACACACGGGACATCATAATTATCTGAGCACACAAATCAATAGAGTAAATTACTTCTTGCTAGAAATCATCTTCACTGGCTAATGTATACGTTTAGCTTCAAGAATTGCTGCATTTAATTGGAACATTTTAAACACAAAAGCCATTATTATCAAATGTAAGACAAAAGTTTGAGTGGAAAGAAAATATTGCACCTAGCAGTAAAAAGCAGTTTTCATGGCACAAATGCTGTGCATTCTGTGAAATATATGGCATAGTTAACATTTATTAACTATAGGTATTACAACATGTTATTTAGTTCACCAGTGATTGATTTTGATGCAATGGAGATTTTTAAAAAAAAGAAAAGAGGAAATAGAGAAAAGAAGACCAGCTATGATGAATTAAATACTAGTGGGACTGTGTGGGCTGGAGCTCAGTGGAGTTATGGACTCCAATTTCAGAAAAGCAGTTCCAGTAATGCTACATGATGAGAAAGACTCCACACAGATCTGAGGCATTAGGAAAACGATTTTCAGAGAATGTGTTGTGCTCACTAAAGAAAAACAGCATCGGTAGTTTGCTCAAATCAATCCTGTTGCCAGACTAAAAGGCAGATATTGGGTGATTCTGTAAAACCCATTATGTTCACTGACAGTGTTTTTAATGTTCAATGCCAGAAGTTGTTTTTGTTTTGTTTTTTTCTGTATGTGCCAAGGCAACCATGGTATACAGGTTTTTACTATACTTTGCAAAGCCTTGTACAAAATGTTGTCTGTTTTAACAGGTCGCAGTCAAAGGCAAGGCCGTATAGAGGCGAAAACAGTATCTACTTTTTGATTATTTCAGTTATCAAGGCACTCTGATTAATTAGATTCAAATTTTGTAGTAGTTGTATGACGCAGTACAAGCTACACTGTTGGAAACAACTTGTACTATCCCATTAGCCTAAAGCTGTTTTAAATTATTCTTTGTTGCTTCAAACCCAGTTTGTCAATTATAATAATAATCTTAATGTGAATGGCAAATATTTTACTTACATTGCATTATTATTAACTGTATCAATGTCTGTATATGCTAGGTTTGCTACAGAAAAGTTTAGAGAATTTGGGAAAAAAAAGATTGGGAAAATGGTACATTTTGGTAAATAATTTCAGATGACATTTTGTCAAATTTTGCAAGGGCGATGATGAACTAGAAACTTGATCCAAAACAATTTAAATTTCAGATATTGTTCCCTTGCCACAGTAGATCATCTGTCTCGTTTTCAACCGACCCCTAGTATCCACCATCCCTCTGCCTGTAACACCAGACCTATGCTAATCCTGTTTCACTACATCTATGAACTTTGTCATTGATCTTCTTCTTTTTCTCCAGCCTGGCAGCTCCATATTCAGAATCCTTTGTCCAGTGTATCCACTATGCCTTCTCTGAATGTGTAATGTCTCCAAATTATTTTTCTGAAGCACTTAGCACTTAGCTGTCTTTTGATATACTTGTGGATGTTTTTTTTTTTTTCCTTAGGCTCCAAGACGTTGTAAAAGTTCAAAATGCAATGGTGTTGAAAGTTTGTGTCGGTACCTTTAGAGCGAATTGCATTAGGTACCACTCCGAAAACCCCTCAGGCATAAAAGGCTGATTGGTTGGCCAAGTAGGCAGGTGGGCCAGCAGCATGGACACTCAACTTTGTGAATGCGATAACTCAACACCTAGGCAATGTAGGAGTTACAACCGCTTGGTCAGGTTATCTGGTCATTTGTCAGATTACTTATGAAGCAGTGGTAAAAAAAAAAAAAATCCATCTATGGAGTCAGTGATTCCCTTCACTCTAGATGGTGCCATATGTCATCATGTGTTTTGAATTATTTACAAGTTTTTATTTAATTATAGACAGAAAATTTACTAGGATTTGCCTTCAGTAATTGCCTATTTATTACACTAGTAGTGTACAGTTCTTACTGGTTAGTGCTTGCATCCTTGCTCATTCCTACTTGGAAAGCCCACACGAGACCAGGACTTCTCGCGACAGGAGGACACAGCTCACTTAGCCCAACTATGACATAACTAAATTATACAATTCTGACGTAATGAAAAATGTAAACGCTCACACTTATAAGTTCTTACTCTGCAAGCTATTTAATTCATAGTTGCTTCTCAAGCAATGTGGCCACAATGGAGGCTGAGCAGATGGATTGATGCAGGTGAGACTTTAAGAAATACCCCTCATGTCTCTTTCAAACTAAAAAGAGGTCATTAATCAAGCACAGCTAGTTTCACAGCATGGTCATACTGGGTCCTGCAAAACAGTTTTTGTGTTTTCCTGATCATCATTAGTCATATAGAGTGGCTGTAACTCAGGTTGTAGAGCAGGTCACCTACTCGCCGGAAGGTTGGTGGTTTGATCCCAGTCTGCTCTAGTCTGCCTGCCAAATATCCATGGTCAAGTTACTAACCCCACGTTGCCCTCTGATGCATCCATCAGAGTGTGAATGCGAGTGAATGTTAGATAGAAGCACTAAAATCCTTAGATAAAGTACTTGTGTGAATGGGTATGATTGGGTGAATGCACGAGTTTTATAAAGCACTTTGAGTGCTCAGTGAGAATAGAAAAGCACTATATAAGAACCAGTCCATTTACCATATAGAGCATCAGTAATATAGTCATCTACACAACTTTATTAATTTTTTAGCATGTTTTGATTACAGTATAGGTTATATGCTGAAAAATGGACCTGAAGAGAGAGCTGTTGACTGTCTTCTATGTTTGCTTGATTTAAAGTGTGCTAACATACTGCATCTCTGTGTGGTTCCCCAGCTGTACCATGGCACACAAAACACACAAGCCACTTCAAAGGGTCATTAATATGACCCAAAAAAATCATTGGTCACTCTTTTCCTTGAAGGACCTGTACAGCACTTGTCTCAAGAGTTCACGCAGCATCTTACAGGAATGCACACACCCAGGACCAGCCAGGTTTAAGCTGCTGCTGTCTGTCAGGAGATTCAGCTTGTTAAGGTCATGGACATACTTGTTATTAATCTCTGGCTCTCTTCCAATGCATGTCTATTATCCTGTGTTCCTTATCTCTCCCCAACCGGTTGTGGCAGATGGCCCCGCCCCTCCCTGAGCCTGGTTCTACCGGAGGTTTTTTCCTGTTAAAAGGCAGTTTTTCCCTCCCACTGTCGCCAAAGTGCATGCTCATGGGGGGTTTCATTATTGTTGGGCTTTTTTCTGTATGTATTATTGCAGGGTCCACCTTACAATAAAAAGCACCTTGAGGTGACTGTTGTTGTGATTTGGTGCTGTATAAATAAAAGTGAATTGAGTTTAATGGACAAATAGACTTCAGCACTATTTTCTTACAACAGGCCCTAATCAGTGCTAACAGCTGACCTGATTAGCTACCTGCTTGGGAGGGGAGAGGGGACAATAATGTGCAATGAACATTGATTCTTTTATTTAATGTAATTTACATTACATATGTTACCTACTTTAAAGTTTACTGTATTGTGTTTTGTTGTGTTTAGTGCTGGGGTGGGACAGTTTTCCAATTTTTTTGTACTGTTGTACTAGGTAGGACTGTGCAGTGACAATAAATCAGTTATCTTAATGTAGTGAACATTTTGGACAAATTGGTGAAAATGGTAAAAAATTACTAAATATAAATCATGGAGTTACTTAGATTTAGCTCAAAGTACAGTAGTCTTCAGAATACAGTTAAAGCATAGGCATGAAACTGTTGATCTTTTGTTTTGGAAGCTTATATACACCAAGGTCTAACAACAGTGTTTGGCCCCTTCCTACTTTCCCTTTTTTGTATGTTTGTCAGACTTAGATGTTTCAGATCATAAAAATTTTTGGAAAATTAGACAAAGATAACACAAATAAATACAAAATGCAGTTTTGAAATAAAAATGTTTATTAATAAGGGGGAAGTTAATTTATAACACAAATTAACTGTGGTGTATTACATCATTGGAAAGCAGAGTTTAATTTTTCTAGCCACACAGAGGCCTGATTACTGCAGCAACTGTTCTCAATCAAGAAATCACTTAAATAGGGTCTGTCTGATAAAGTGGAGTGGACCAAAAGAGCCTCAAAAGCCTGACATCATGCTTCGATCCAAGGACATTCAGGAACAAATAAGAAACAAAGTAATTACTTCCGGGGCCCCTCGTGTGGCAGCCTGTTACGGCAGCTCTGCTCTTTTCGGAGCGCTTTCTTATTTTCCTCCTTTTACTATCATAACCTTTAACTAAAGTTGTAGCTTTCTGATTCTGTTATCATGCACTACTGTTCTGTGCTAGTTCTGGTCCTTTTTCTCTCTTTTTTTCCCCACTTTTTTCACCTGTGTTTGAAGACTAGGAGCATGGCTCCTTTGTTTGCAGTAGGTATCAGCTGTTGGCATTGCGGCCTGCAGCTATGCTGCTGGTGGACAGACCCAAAAACCCCAGAGAGCTGAGGAGGAAAAGACGGGGGTGTCGTACCAGGAGGGAGACGATACAGGTCGTCTCTCCCTTCTGTAATTATGGGAAATGCGAGATCGCTCCCTATTAAGATGGACGAGCTAACAGCGCTAACCCGGTCACAGAGGGAGTACCGGCAATGTAGAATCATAATGTTAATGAAGTCCTAGCTAACCCTGCTAACTCTGGACACAAGTGTGGGCGCTGCCCGGATTCCAACTGCTGCGGGCGGATGAGATGGTCTCAGAAAGTCAGTTCTCAGGTCTCAGAAATAAGCTGTCAGTTCTCAGGTCTCAGAAGTCAGGTCTCAGAACACAAGCTATCAGACAGACTGTTAGGTTTGCCGCTTTCAGACCTTGCTAGTACTGAGACTTCTCACCATGAACAGAAAGGAAACATACAGCTTAAATGGGTTTTTATTTGCGCAAGGGAAGTTGGGAAGCAGGGTCCAGGAGCAGAGAGCTCCTGGCCCCCTCCCAGCCAACTCCAACGGCGGCCTTCTCCTGCAGCCTTTTATTACAGTTACATGAATACATATAGGATCATTAACATATTACAGTTTCACAGAGACAGGTTTGTCTGTGTGTGTGGGTGTGTGTGGGTGACTCCCTGGTGATAACACAGGATCATTCTCTGATTAATTACAGAGAATCTGGTTATTCCAGAGATCATGTATATGGCCCATCCCTTGATGGTCTATCATACACAGATCAGCAGGGACCCCAAAGTCACACCCTCTTACAGACAAAGAAGATCAGAACCTGTAGCTGGAATGTCCCTGTAATCAACATTCTAGTCTCCCAACCCCTAGG
>VUQR01030908.1:0-15810 GCA_015108515.1 Hemichromis elongatus
CATGAGTCCATGTACCTAGCTTCAAAATGGTGTATTCCCTTTTATTGAAAGTAGAGCTGGGCGATATAAGATTTTTTCATATCACGATATGTTTTTGTCATTTCAGGCGATAACGATATATATCACGATATAAGCCAAATCACTATATTTGTAAGATTTAAATGTGCCGTTGCTCACAAGTAAAATGTGAAATAATCAGCAGCTTGTTTTGATTTAAATATTTATTTCCCACAATAAGTTCAACAGGGCGGATGTACTTAAGGAACATGACACTTCAGTTTCAGATAAATGAAAGGCAAATATTGACAACTACACAAAAGGTAGCCGCTAAAGCCTTCAAGTTTCAAAACAGAACAAACACAACAGACTGCTAAATCGTCAATTCCACCTAGAAACAAAATATTAATTCTAAAAAATAAATCTTAGTTTGTTTTACAGAAGAACAGACAAAACTTTTGTCAATATCAAATAAACTGAGAACTAAAATGAAATTCTCAGTCTCTCCTTGTTGCACAGCTTAGCTTATCAAATAGTTTTAAAATAAAGATGCTAACAGAACATTGTTTAAATCCTAGGTGCAATCATTTATATAAAACTTCAGTCTGACAAAAGCCTGCAGGTTGCGGGACAGGAAGACGAGTCTAGCCACTGCTTCAGGCTTTAAAGTGGCCTTTATTTTCTCAGTGTTTAATTTTCGACCGTGTTTATTGGCAGCATGTGTTTAACAAGACAGTAGGCTATGGCATTCGTTATGTCGCTATGTCTCTTAGCTTTTTTGTCATATGGTAAGCCGCTGGAGAAAGCCGACCCAACAACAGGGTTGTTTTTTCATGACGAATTAGCGCTTTCAGCCAAAGATTGAGCGTGATTGAGCATGGGACTTCAAATAGCCGAAATACCTCTACACTGGCCCTTCCTTTCAACAATGTCTCCGACGCTGGAACCGTCATCTGTGCTCTCTTCGGTAACCTGGTCAGCCAAGCTCTCGGCTGCTGGCTGCTTCCCAAACAAATACACGTGCCGCTTGGCACTTGTGCTGTATATAACAAGTCATGTGATGTGACGCTGCAGCTGTGATTGGTTCGGCTCTGCACTACTTAATTTGGATTGGCTGTTCTTATGGGGGGTTTTTTAAGAGAGGAAAAGAGAGAGATGAGGTCTATCGCAATAGTTTCACTTTTGTATCGAGAAAAAGTTATTTCGCGATACATATCGTTATCATTCTATCGTCCAGCTCTACCTTCTCCCAAAAAGGAAACAGCACAACTTGTAAGCAAGCTTGACTTTCAAAGTAAAAGCACCATAACTTTAACTACATAAAATAACATAACATACAACAAATAATGTACAGCTTAAACAATTAATAATGATGACACGGACCTTGACAAGATAAAGATTTAATCCAAATTATATAAACAATGTCATCATGCTAACAGCTACACTGAACATCATTTACTGCAAGTGCTGAAAAGAAGTTTTCTTCTTCCCAATTCCTCCATCAGTCTGCTTTAGCCATCCTTTTTCAAGTTACTAGTACAGCAACCGTAATATATACAGTGGGCGTGCATATGGACATACACCTCTGTCATCAGACAGTGCTCACCAACACAAGCATACTTACCTGAATGAACCAAATTTGAATCCCTATACATCCTCACAGGTTATATCCGAGACATTAACATTCATATGTTCCATATTTATGAAGTGTTGCTTCTATACGCCTTCATTAGTTTGTGATGATGATGTGTTTAATTTAATCTAATCATTTATTCTAATTTATTCTCATACATATTATTTCACGTTTCTCCTTTTTAGGTGTTTTAAAATTGTCTGAAAAAATAGACAACTTTTTATCATATAAATCATATAAATGTACAAATGTGCATTAAAAAGCCTCCTATTCCTGTCCTGACTAAAGAGTGGTCAATGCACATGCAGGCTGCTCGCTGCAGTTTGAGTCTGAGATATAAAGTGTACATTAACTGCAGTTGTTTATCATTCCACAGGGTGACGCTACAACATAAAACAACATAGTGATAAGCACATGCTTTGCACTAGTGTAGAAGGATAGAACAATTCAAATACAATAATGTTCCAGAGGGACACACAGGGGTGAAACTGAAACTGCTCTGTGAACAACTCCGTTTCTCGTCTGAGTCATCTGTCAGACACTGTAGAATGAATCCTTCCACTATAACAAAATCGATTTGTGAACCAAGTTTCCATAGGTACTCTTCGTCAGACGGTAAGACAGCACATCCAGTACAGAGAACAGCAGAGGAGTCGTGGAGGAGCTGTTTAGTGTAGTCAGCTTCCTTTCAGCTCTCATATCAACATCTTGTACTGAACATGGTGAGCTGAAAGCTCACACAGAGATTTTTACCATCAAACCTGCAAATGTCCTTCAAGTCCACAGGGGAAATAAACCACAGAGACTCCTGAAACACCTTAGTGATGGATTATTTATGTTTCCCTGAAAGAAACAGTCTCTGTGAAGTGATGACTCTTCTGTCAGTCACTGCTGGATGAAGCTCTGCTTTCCACTCCACCTCCCAGTAACATGGCCCAGTCAGAGCGTTGCTACTTCAACGTCATGAAGACATAGCTTATTTTGCCTTGGCAAACATGCTGGAAAAGATTGACAGTCAAGATCATCACCTGTGACAGAACTGTGACAGAGATGAAACCGACCACTTGTTTAGTGTTAAAATAACAAGCAATGGCTTGGACACGTGCAGAGGATAGTGGATGTATTGGAGCAGGTTTGCAGGAAACACTGGATCTTTGCTTTCATGTAACTCTGTTTAGGAAAATATTACTGTAAGCACTACTCCAACCTTCTACTGACCTCATATCCTAAGATCCAGTCTACAATGTGGACTCTTCAGAAGCTCAAACAGCTGCTGCACATCTGAATTCTGCAGGTTGTTGTAGCTCAGGTCAAGATGTTTCATATGAGAGTGGCTGGACTTGAGAGCAGAGACCAGAGCAGTACAGCTGATCCCTGACAAACTGCAACGATACAATCTGAATAAAAAGTAAAACATAAAGAATAAAATCATTAATAATCCAATCAGATCTGCTGAGGTTTTAAACATGCATCAACCTATAACCTTTACTTTCAGTTGTAAGTGGCTATTGTATAAGAATTCTCCAAAAACTCTGTAATTATTAAATTACTAAATGTATGGTGCATTGATAAGTACATTATCCTTGTAAAAGCAGAAATACAGTGTGTATTATTCTAGAACTACTCTAGTTATATTACTGCATATTATTTCATGACATTGTAAAAATAAAGTGCACCTTCTTCCTGTTTTGATGTTTTATGTACTATTAGAACATAATTTTAAAAATCTGGTCTTTAGAAGGTCCTAATAGTTAGATGTACAAAAAGCATGACATATTTCAATGTGTCATTCTTTATTTAGTAAAGATAAGCCAAAATTTAGAAGCAGCTAGTGGAGAAACCAAGGGTGTTTTCACACATGCCATACCTAGTTCATTTAAATCGAACTGGTTTGTTTGCCCCCTTGGTGAACGTCATTGTGCAGATGTGAACACAGTCATTACATTTGGCTGCTGACCAGAACTCCTAAGGAAATTGTTTATGGTGAAATTGATCCAACGTTGATCTAAACCAACTACTATGAGTAACTTGCAAGTCTGAGCTAAAAAAAAACTTCCCGTAGCCCTATCATCCCACAATGCTTTGTGGGATGATACGGCTACGGGAAGTTTTTTTGCATTGTGGGAGGATACTGTAAGATACTGTAGACTATTTTAGCTGCTCCCACCCCAAACACCACTGGCCAATAAGCGGACTGAACATTCTCACGTGGTTTGTAGTGACACATTTTGATTTTCTTGGAGTTCACTTGGATTTTTCTCTGTGTGAAAATTAATCAAATCATCAGCTTATACGGACAAGCATAAACAAACTATATGTGGGAAAACCCTCTAAGTATGCTATCACTGAATAAAATTTAAGAGGGTGAGCAGAAGTCAAGTCCTGCTAATCAAGTGCACATGGTTAACGATGATCAGCTTGTGGTGTAATGAACTATTGCGCTGCACACGGGTTTTTGATCCAGTATGCAGGACACAGGGAACAGGGTTCAAAAACAAAAATAGCTGTATTACTGGAACTTCAAGGAACAAAATACCAAAAAAAACAAAACTCAGGCAAAGCAAGAGCCAAGGAGCTTTGAACACACAAGGCACACAGCATGAAGGAGGACACAACAATGAACAGAGGGAGACATTAGGTAATGAGGGAAGAGGAAATAGGTGGAAGCACAATTGGGAGTCAACACTGCAGACAAGACACTGGAAATAAAACTAACTTTTAAAAAAGGGACAAGAGACTCTCAAAATGAAAAATAAAAAAAAGAAATAACTAAAACTGAGACACAGACACAACCCAAAAACTTGACACAAGGATAGAAAGGTAAACAAACATGGACCAGACCAGATGGACTTTACATATGAGATACTAAAGAAACAACACAGAGACGAGACTAGGAAAGAAAAGACATGTGAAGGATCTAGCACCATAAAGCTGGCAAAGAAATGGTCAACTTAGCTTTTATTAGCATGAAATTACAAATTTACAGGTCAGTGTGTGTCTGTGTTCTGATCAATCAATGTAGATTATCAGACACCATTGTGATGTCACACTGAAGTAAATAAAATTAATGCTAACATTTAACCAAACATCCTCAAAATAAATAAAAATAAATTGTGAAAAGATAAGAATACATTTTTCAGATTATTTATAGGCAGCGCAAGACTGAGCAATAGAGAGGTAAGTAAACTGACCTCAGAGTCTCCAATCTGCAGTGTGGACTTTCGAGAAAATCACATAGCTGTTTCACTCCTAGGTCTTGCAGTTTGTTGAGACTCAGGTCCAAATATTTCAGATGGGCGGGGTTGGACTTGAGCGCAGACACCAGAGCAGCACAGCTGATGTCTGATAAACTGCAATCCCATAAACTAAATAAAGAATTATTTATAATCCACTCAGATCTCTTTAATTGTTAAATGCGCAGCGCAACATTACTACGTGCTGTACAACAAACTTTTCTCTAAAATGAGGAGTGGTGGTCTGTTGTGTTGGTTCTGTCATTGTGTTTTATCATTATCATCATGTCAGCCTTCTACACACATCATCTAAACATCAGTATTGCATTCAATCACCTGTTCATATCAACACAATTCTACATTTCAATACAGCTAGAGGTCACTGTTGTTGTGATTTGGCACTACAGAAATAAAACTGAATTAAAATTAAATTGAATACTGCCATTCAGACTTCTTAAATATCTTCAAAATAAAAACGGTCTTGGTGAACTGACCTTAGAGTCTCCAGTCTACAATTTGGACTCTCTAGACCAGAAAACAGCTGCCTTAAAGCTGAGTCAGGCAGTTTGGCTCGACTCAGGTCCAGTTCAGTCAGATGGGAGGGACTGGACTTCAGAGCTGATGCAACAATTTCACAGTGACTTTCTGAGAGTTCACAGCTTGAAAGCCTGTAATTACAAAAATATGACCACACAATGTATAAAGTGCACAATTTATATCTACTTTTTGCTTTATGCATCTTTATGATCAATTTATTAAGCTATGTACTGCAGCCTTTTAAAGTTACTGTAACTAAACAATTACTTAAAAAGCAGTTACTTAATCCACCTGTGCTAATTAACTATAATTTGAATTTGAGAGGCAGACAGCCTCTCTATATTTAAGATTAGCCTTTAGAATTTACATTTTGATTAGTGGTGGCTGGAATAGGTGGCCCTGAACCTTCACTTTTTTATTCTTCTATCAGCTCAGGCTGATTTTGAATAATAGACCCAGTATTTTTGCAAGTGGATGGGTATAAGATAGGCCACAAGGAATTTCTTGAAGATGCAAGTAGGTCAGACATAGTAACGATTGACAGTGGCAATGTGCCAATTCTAGCAGACAGCAAATCAGACAGAATGACCATGAGAAACTAGAAAAGTACTGTCAAACAATCTTTTCTCAATTTCTGCAGGATGAAATCTTCCTCTCATATAATCAGTAGTTTACAACATAGATTTGAACACTAATTATTTTTGGTGTTTACTATATCTGGTCTCACCGTGCCTTTCTGCAGTTCCTTACAGCTGGAATAAGTCTCTGTCGTCCCTGCTCTGATGTGTTATACTTATTTAGGTTCAGATAATCCAGAACTTCCTCTGACATCTGCAGCATGTAGGCCAGAGCTGAGCAGTGGATGTCAGAGAGTTCCTTCTCTGATCTGTTTTCTGACTTCAGGAATTCTTGGATCTCCTGATGTACTGAGAGGTCATTCATCTCCATCAAGCAGTGAAAGATGTTGATGCTTCTATCAGGAGAGATTTTATCACTCTTCATCTTCTTTAGATTATTAATGACTCTCTGGATAATTTCTGGACTGTACTCAGTCTTATTGAGCAGACCTCCTAAGAGTCTCTGGTTGTAGTACAGAGAGAGGCCATGAAGAAAGCGGACAAATAGGTCCAGGTGGCCATTCTTACTTTGGAGGGATTTCTGCATTACAGTGGACAAAAAGTCTTCTTGAAAATAGATGGCTATACCATCATCATTATCATAAGTAAATAAATTAGGAAAATCCTTTCTCAGAAACTTCTCCAGCACCTCTTTTTTCCTGTTGCTGTAACAGTAGAACATGTAGACAGCAGCCAGAAACTCCTGAATGGTCAGATGAACAAAGCAGTAGACTGGTTTCTGGAAGATCACACACTCTCTTTTGAAGATTTCTGTACAAACTCCTGAGTACACAGAGGCCTCCGTGACATCCAGACCACACTGCACCAGGTCTTCTTGGTAAAATAGGATGTTTCCTTTCTCAAGATGTTCAAATGCCAGCCTCCCCAGCTTCAGAAGAACTTCGCGGTCAGCCTCCATGAGCTCCCGTGGACTCGTCTCATATCCCTCATGGTACTTGTGCTTCCGTCTCTTTGTCTGAACCAGCAGGAAGTGTGAGTACATGTCAGTCAGGGTCTTGGGCAGCTCTCCTCTTTGCTCTGTTGTCAACATGTGCTCCAGAACTGTAGCAGTGATCCAGCAGAAGACTGGAATTCTACACATGATGTCGAGGCTCCTGGATGTCTTCATGTGGGAGATGATTCTGCTGGACAGCTCTTCATCACTAAATCTGTTCATGAAGTACTCCTCCTTCTGGGCATCATTGAAGCCTCGTACTTCTGTTACCCTGTCCACACATGTAAGAGGGATCTGATTGGCTGCTGCAGGTCTGGAAGTTATCCAGATGAGAGCCGCTGGAAGAAGATTCCCCTCAATGAGGCTTGTCAGCAGCTCGCTGACTAATGACTTCCGTGTGACATCAGACATGAGCTTCCTGGTGGTGAAATCCAATGAAAGTCTGCTTTCATCCAGGCCATCAAAGATGAACAAAATTTTATAGACAGCGAGCTGCTCTGCTGTGACCTTCTGTAATGTTGGATGGAAAACATGGAGCAGCTCCAGAAGACTGTACTGCTTATCTTTAATCAGGTTCAGCTCCCTGAATGAAAGCAGAATCACCACACTGATGTCTTGGTTTTCCAAACCTTCTGCCCAGTCCAGAGTGAACTTCTGCACTGAGAATGTTTTTCCAATGCCAGCAATCCCATTTGTTAGAACAACTCTGATGGGTCTCTGTTGTTCAGCTAAAGCTTTAAAGATGTCATTGCACCTGATTAGATTGCCATGGAGGGTCTTGGAAGCTGTCTCCAGCTGCCTCACCTCATGTTGGGTATGAACATCGTCACTCTGTTCCTCTGTGATGTAAAGCTCGGTGTAGATCCTGTTGAGCAGCGTCCCACTTCCTGTTTTATCACTTCCCTCAGTCACATGTTCATATCTCCTCCTCAGACTGATCTTATGTTCATCTAAAACCTCCTGCAGACCAACATCTGCTAAAAGAAAGAAAAACAATGAGGCTAAAGCAACAGAAATCTGTTTAATGTCCATCACAACAATAAGTCCAGGTTTTAGATGTTCAGTTGTACTTTGAGCACAACCTCTCTGAGTGGCAGTCTGCAGTTTGGACCTGCATTCACTCTGTGGACACAAGGAGTCTCTCTCTTGTCTGCAGAACCAGTGTCTACAACTGGTAGAGACTGGATCCTTCAGGATGTCCTGATGCATAGCATAGTAGGATAGCTGTTCCTCTACACTAACATAACTCTTCTCTCTGTGGACATGAATGAAAAAAAAGTATTCTGACCAGAAAAAAACAATTAAATCAGAAATATAGATGTTAAATATAAGTACTCAGTTCAGCAGAAACAGTCTCTTACTGTTTGTCTAAGGTTGCGGGTTCATCACTGAAGTTTGGATTCTGCTCTTTGGACCAGTCACTCTTCACAGACACACAGCTAGCTCCTGCAGACTCTGTGATGTTAATGTGCTGTTGACCTCTGGAAACACAAACACAGAGTAAAAAAAAACAAACTACCAACAAAAAAACCCCTAGTTATTTATGGATGGATTTATGCTATCTAATATCTGTGATGAGATTCTTGAGGACCACATCCATCATCCAATTAGGAGCATGCCCTTACGTTGGTATGTGGCCTGCATTAAACAGACAGGGGACACATAAACTACTTAGTACCAGTTTGAGTTGGTGCAATGAAATTTTGGTAAAATAAACAAGCCTGCCACATAACTTTTTTGCTTTTTCAATTTCAGGCTGTCTTTCAATTCAGCCCTCTGTATGTTGATCATTTCCATTTTCATCAAACAATGTGACATCCTTTCATTCCTAACACATGACCCAGTCCATAACAGTAGAGATATCCAGCATCAATCTTTTCCTAATGTGATCTGCGTTTTCCAAGTGTTTTTTTTTTTTTAGCAGTGTATATTTATTTTGTATGAGACTCTGTGATCTGTCTTCTAGTTTTTGTCGAAGCAACATCAACATTTGTTTGTCTACAGTTCAGCTTTTTCCATTATATCATGACCAGTTCTGTTCAGGGAGCTGACTTCATGGTTTTTGGTGGGTAAACATGTTAGAAAGCAGTTGGATATAGTAAGGAGCTTCAGTAGATTTCAATGTCAATGAGTTTGTTTAGTACAAAATAGTTTGAAAATATCAGAAAGTAGGTTAATCTGACATTAGAAAACAGTATTTTTTTTTTGTCTTTGTATGAAATTAATTATCTTCAGTTTGGTCTACAGACAGAAAGTATCTCTTACTTAGAGTCTGAGGGTCCAGGTTCAGTGCTGAAGACTGGAGTTTGAGCTTTGTACCAGTCACTCTTCATAGACAGACAGCTGGATCCTGGAGACTCTGCTTTGTAATCATTTTCATGCAGATCTCTCATTTTCAGTACCTCTGAGAGAACCCAGCAACTCTGAAAGACAAAAACTTCACACCTAGTACAGGAAGTAACACACACACTGCACACAGGAGTCTAATTTGTAATAAACCAAGCTGGCAATTCTCATAAATGACCAGATCCTTTTTTTTCTCTTGCAGTCCATGGAGAGAGAGACTGTATGTTTATTTTCCTCCACCATGCTCCTGTGTATGTTATGTCACAAGCATATGTACCAAAATGTGCTACGGGTACTGTCAAATATGTTCAAACTTGAGGTACATCTTTTTAGTCAAAAACAAATTTTTATGATTATTCTTACACTACATACATACATCAGAATCAGAAGTATTCTGATTCTGATTCTGATAAATGCACAATAACACTTACCGTCTTTCCCTCCTCGAGCCCCATTTCTGTTAAATGATGTTTGAACCATAAATACTTTCACTATTGAGCAGAAAACCACTTCCTGCCATCTCCATTTTCAGGAAATCATACGAGTTAATTACCGTACGCTGCATGGCTTTGTTTATCACTGAACAATGTCATGGACCTACAGTAACTCTGCCACAGAAAATTGATGAATATTTTTCTTGGTTTTATGGAAACTCAGAACATGTAGAGTGACCTGGAGATCCTGTGATGACGTTTTGGGCTTAATTTTGGATCAAACACTCTACTCCTCTGTTTTGCTGGCCAACTCGGTCCTGACCAAACCGAAAGTAGAAATTTACACGACCTACATGGTTTTCTCACAAACATTTGGAGATTTTCTCTGATCCCTCACTAACACTGAATCTTTTGTAAAAAATAAAAAAAATTAACAACAATTGAAAACAATTGGTGTAGAAATTACGTACACTATAGGTAAAATGTCGGCTGTTCTGGTGGTTAACGTGGTATGAGGTCAGTAAAGTGAAAACTGTTGCAGTTTTCAGCGCTACAGTCCTGGATGCTCATGCTGCTTGCCTAAAGTTCACATGAAGACTGCAGCTTTGAGTTGACAGATACTGGTGGAGAACCAATAATAGCAATATCTGAGTGGACTTAGAAGTTAGTTAGCTGCTCTCTGTGACACTAATGTGAATAGAAGATTTACCTATTTTTGGATTACATTCAAAGTTTTCCTAACATGTACAGTTCAGATACTTTCGGATGAGGAGAATCACCCTTTTTACAAATGTTATATGTTGTTATAAGTTTACAATCCTAAACAGCCTGTCACTTATGGAATCTGAGCTGTCTGTGTTAGCCTTTAACAACTGGATCAGTGATTGCTCTCCTCTCATGGTGATCTGACTTCCAAGGTCAAAATAGTTCTGATTTTGGACTGAACTAAAAGACTTTTAGATCTTTCAGTGGCTTCGGGAAGTTGAAAGAGCAGGAGGCTTGGAGCTCTAAATGGATTAATCAGTTTTACCTGCACACTTCCCTCTTCTTATGAGCCAGCTGGGCAGTTTTTTTGTTAAACAGTGCTCTCTGGTGGCCAACTGCCTGCAGTACAAAGATATTCAAAGAGAGCAGTTGACCGCTTGTCTCCTTTTTGTTCCTCACGCTGTTTAAAGAGTGACTTTCAATAACCAAAATGTCAGACCTAAAAAAATTAATTAATTTGATTAAGTCAAGGCTCAGACAGTCATAACAGGCCTCTGGATACTGACATCTATTTACAGGTGAGCTTAAACAGCCAGAAAGAAATAGAAATGACTGGCAACTCTACTTCTGTTTGTATTACATCTTCTGTCTCTATAGCTTCATTTCCATTTCTCTGTTTATAGAGACTACTAAACTAAATGTACTGAATGATGATTAATGACTGAGTGATGATTAACTGTTATTTATTATTAGTAATTAAATGCAGCAGTGAGGTGGAAAGAGCTGAGTGACTGTGAAAACCAGAGTGTCTGTGCTGCTGACTCTGGAAGAAAGACAGGTAATAACTCACCGTTCTTGTGCATGTTCCCAGTGCTGCACACAGCCTTCCACCCTCAGCACAAGAGAATCTTTACAGATTTCCCTTTATCACCTTTTATTTCTGTGTCGTTGATGTTTACATCAGAGAAATCAAATATGACACAAAAGAGACCCACAAGAAAATGCAGAATTAAAAAACATTCCCTTTCTAATTTTTATTTTTATTTTTACATCAACACAGTGCTCAGTTTTCAACAGTAATAATGCTGTCAGAGAGGAAATTTGCTTTTTTTTTTTTTAAACTACACCTAAACGTGTTAAGATAAAAGAACTTGGAAAATTTAACAGCAGATAGCATTTCAAAGATTTATAGATTTTATTTCCTCTTTTTTACAAAATACCAGGTGGATTAAAATAAACGAGTCCACACTGTAAACCAAAGAAGAAAGAAAAAAAAACATTTTTTTTTGCTGCCAGCTTTTTCAAGACGACTAGAGTTGTTAGCATGTGTGAGTTTTCTTTTGAATCCATGCTTGAATGCCACTGACTGCATAACCCTCATTTTCTTCTTTAAGATGGGAGAAGCCATTTTTTTCCTAAAACATTTTTCACATCCCTTTTCTTTTTCCATGTGATGAACTTCTGCACTCTGAACATATGACAAAAAAAGTTGATTTCCGATAAAACGCGATTCTAAATGAAAGCTACAAGTCAAATCTTGAAAATTGAAAACACTTATTAACTTGAAAACATAACAGAATTTTAAAAAAGTAGCATAAGAACAACGTTTTTGTAGCAGAAAAGCTGTGGCATTTTTCAGGCTCCTTAAAAATCATGTTTTTACAAGTAGCAACTCCTTACAGAGCTGTAAGGCACTTTGGACACAAATCTCAAACTAAATATTTCAAGGTACAAATTCAAGAAAACAAAACCAACAGGACTCCTGGTACCTTCACCCAAAGCTAGCAAAAAAGGAACAGTGCAGCTTTCTGTGTCTAGTATGGTGGAGGGTTGTGCAGCTCCTCGTATTTTGGTGGCATTGTGGAGAAGACAGTGGGAACTGTAAGGAGGATGGTGGGTCTGTTGGGGTAACGCATCTGGTGGATCATAACCGAGGACAGAATCATGCCGAGCAGCTGCCGGGGACACAGAAATGAGAGTTAAAAATCAGCTGTTCTGCAAGTGTAAAAAAACCAAAATAAATAAAATAAAATTACACACACACATTCATATTTATCTTTTATGGGACTTGGTGAAAGTCCATCCTCTGACTAACACAAACCTTCCCTTCAAAGGTTTCTCGTAAAGCCAGCTTTTATTTGATTGGCTCCCCACCCACTCGTTCTTCAAACAGAAGCTTTGATGAACAAGTAGGTACGGCTTCTGTGCCCGAGATAAAGATATTAGCGATTTTGCCTCTCTATTAGATCATACAGAGCTAAGAGTAGGAAAAAAACCCCCAGTTTATAACACGACCCAAAGTACTTGGGGTGCGGGTTGTGTTATGGACTGACTAAGGTGCGAATACCCTGTACTTATGGGCAATTTGCAGAAAAGTACAGACTACATAAGATGTAAGATGGGGAAATATTGTTTGTTTTCTGGAAAGTTACCATGAAATAACCCAGTACTTAAAAATTACTTAATTTAAATTTATGTTCGTATTTTATTATTTCCTGCAAACATGTGGATTGGTACACAAAATTATAGGCTACTTGTGCCCTAGTCATGGGTCCTACAGTGTAATTGTTTCATTGTTTTACAGGTCTTTCAGGTGACTCCATAATATGGTCTGCATTCCAGAAAGTACAGGGTACTTACGGTGTACTTGTTTAATCGTTTCCTGCAAAAACCTGACTTGTTGCCTGCAAGTACAGGGTACTTGAGCCTTATTCGCGGGTCATGTTATAAAGTGTTACCAAAAACTGAACAACTGGATGTGTCATACAAGCAATGACCTCATTATTTTTAATTTTTCCAGGAATTCCAGGTGTATTTAGTTAAAATGAAGCCAACCTGAAAACGTTTTACTGAACTCATTTAAAATAAAAACAGTTTTAACTGAAATTCCACCGCAGAAATTTTTTTTTCTATTGCCTGCAAATCAAATGATGATTTTCTGGAGTGTGTGGCATTTTCAAGGCTTTGAAACATGATTTTAGAACTTCACGATCATTTCTAAAAGGAAACCTTGAGTTGAGGTTATTATTTTGTAAGCCAAAAATAGCAGTGACTGATGTAAACTTGACTTTCCCACTCAAGACAAAAGCGGAATTACTGCCCATTTGTTTTTTTCAATGTTAAAGGATCATTAGAGATCACATGGTAAATGACTTGCATTTATATAATGCATCATAAGTCTTACCTACTGATCCCTACCTACTACTCTGAATACTTCACTGCTATATTACAACTACTTCCTTTAAAATTATATGGAAAATCTGTGGAAACCACATCTTTAAATAGCTAATAACACTCACTGCCAGAATAGCCAGAGTGAAGACGACTCCAAGAATGATGTCAAGTACCAGATGGCTGTAACTCATTAAGATGGGGAAGCAGGTCTGAACACAGAAGAGAAATAAAATTAGTCAGAGTTATATTTTCTGTAAATGAGCTGACAAAATCAATAAACCGAGTCACTCACTTGGGTATAGACGTAAGTACGCCCCTGCATTAGAAACTGAAAGACAGTAATATCTTTTAATTTTTCAAAATGAGATACATTTAAAAGAAGTGAAGCTGTGTGTGTTGATACTCACTTCGTAGCCAACAGTCTGACACTTGCCCTTTTCCTTCTCCTCCTGGTTGCACATACAGGAGTCAGGAATGCTGTTCCAGTCTTTGTAGCTGAACAGACCACAGCAGTGAAACTAAAAATAAAAAAATAAAATAAAAAACAAGAAACAGGAGGGTTATTGTTGACTGGCACATATGAGATGGAGAAAAAGCCTTTAAAAAAGTGAGCGAGTGTTAAAAGACACTGTGGGGGACATTTATTCCTCCTGCTCTTATTGTTAACTGTAATCCATTGAATCTTCTAAGAATTAAATAAACAAATAAACCATATAAATAAAATATATTTGCAATATGATTTTAATTTGCGTCATCTTTGCTACATTCAGACTTTTTTTGTATGTAATTCATGTAGGTTAGCCACTGTGAAAAATCGTGAGAATGACCTTTAAACAAAGTGGGGAGGTTGAATTTACTGCATTATCAAAATCATTTCCTGGCTCCTCACTTTGCATTTCATGATTTCCATGTCTGCCTGACAATGCACCTGTCAGCTGGCCAGCCAATAAGCAGCCTGAACTCACCTGGATCCCTGTGTGAAATTGACGGAATGGAAACTGGTCTCACAACAAATGTTTGTGAGCTAGAAAGTCAAAGTCTGCAATCTGAAATGTGACGAGCAAGAGGAAGCTATTTAGAAAAGTTTTGTTTTTCAAGGTAACCAATCATGACTTTTCATACTTTCAGTTAGTATGCGCTTTCACAGCGTCTTCATGAGGACACGTCACCTTCATCATAAAAAAGGAAACACTGAAAACCAGGTCGGCTATAACACTGTCATGTAAACTAATTTTAAGCTCGATACTGACACTCAAGAAAAAACACAACACCATGAGGAAAAAATGGTAAATTGTCTGTATTTATATAGCGCTTTACTTAGTCCCTAAGGACCCCAAAGCGCTTTACACTACAGTCATCCACCCATTCACACACTGGTGATGGCAAGCTACATTGTAGGCACAGCTGCCCTGACAGAGGCGAGGCTGCCGGACACTGGCGCCACCGGGCCCTCTGACCACCACCAGTAGGCAACGGGTGAAGTGTCTTGTAGTGATGGTAAATTTGATTCTTTTTACTGAATCGAGTTTGAATGAGTCACTCACCAAAATGAATCGATTTTTTTGATTCATTGGAGTTACTGAGTCAGTTGCCCAGAGAGTACAAAAAATTTACTTTTTTCACTCAAACATAATTTTTTTAAATTTTTAATTTTTTAAAATTGTAATATTATTTTTTCTGATTTTATTTTTTTTCTGATTTTATTTTATTAGTATTTTTCTCAAATGTATCAAATATATATTTTTTCATCTAAATAATTTAGTAAAATAGCAAATTTCTGATTAACTTTACTTACATTATTGCAGCAGCAGAATGCGAGTCAGACTGTAGTTTTTTAATAGTGGTGGAACTTAGTTCACATATGTTTTTCCCTTACTCTGCTTATTATCTTTTCAAAACAAACAAAGTGATATACTACGTCAGTCAGACTTCATTTCAGGTGAAGGAGTGACTCTTCCACAGTAACACGCTCTGAGTTTCAGCACCTGAGATCCAGGAGGTAGAGGTGAGTGGTATGTCGCGCAATTGTCCACTGAGCTGTGAGCCAGGGGGCGGTAATGCACCTTAACGTTGATTGCTAACCAAGAAGAAGAAGAAGAGCTGTGAATCAGGAGGGAGGGGGTGAGTCGAGTGGGTGATTCGTTCAACTCGTTTGAGCTGTGAGCCAGGAGGGAGGGGG
>VUQR01030912.1:0-13879 GCA_015108515.1 Hemichromis elongatus
CTAGTTCGATTCCCGCCCAGGGGCGCCTGTATCCACTAAGGGTCCCCAAGGCTAGACCCCTCATGCTAATCGAGCCTACCGCAGACATGAGCGAGACACATAAATTTGAAGGCATGCCGGCTCGGACGTCGCCCAGATCAACAAGGTCCGCGTCAGGTGTTGAGGAACCAGGGCACCCTGACGACAAGTGGGCTACTGGAACAAGAAGGCATCGCTGGGCAAGAGATGAAAATAGGGCGCTGTTGGAATGCTACTACGCAAGTAACCCTGGCGGAAGGGGTTACATGAATAGGATGAGGGACCTATGGAATCTTCGATACCCAACATCCACATTGACGGCGAAACAACTAGTAGCTCAGTGTTTCACCTTCGAAAGAAGGGATTGCTCTCACAGCTAGAGATTGACGAGGTACAACACAAATGCTACGGCAAGGGGGAGCCAGGACGACAGGTCAGGGGGGTTTCATCATGCAGCATAATGATTGCAGAAAGACCTGTATGCGATGTAAGGGCTGCTAATGTGAATCGACCAGCATTACCACAGACATCCATAACAGCAAGGCGATCCTTTCAGCTCACAAAGGCATACTGAAATCACCAAAGACTTCTCCAACAAACACGGCGAGCAATAAAGGCTTAAGGAAAACAGTTACCTTACTAAACAAAAGATACAGCCTCGAGCAGTGGAAATACCCACGCTTTGTGAAAAACGTTGCAGGGGAAACGTAAAGGTGTCGAGTATTCCGATTTATATTCACTTTGATTATGCAGCTACGATGAATGAAGTGAAAGACTTTATATTTAGCTTCCAAGAGATACTTTTAGGTGAATAAGGACCTTATTTAATTTGATTTCATCAAAGAAGTTTAACTACTCAGAACATAGCACAATGTAAAAATGAAACTAAATAATTTTGCTTTCATTTCACAAAATAAGTGATTATCATTTTAGCCATAATCATGCAGCCCTCCTGTAAGCTTCCAGTGACACCAGACCAGTGTGAAAGTACAGTCTACTATCATGTGATCAATGTGGGCTGAAATACTTGCATGTCAGGGATAGTTAGACTTGTTTCGCAACAACAGAACATATGACTGAGACTCACATGATAGGCAGTTTGGGTCCCTTCAGCATTGTACCACACAGTTTGCGCACATAACTATAATCGACATTATGGAAGTTGTGGCCAGCCTGCAAGACAGGGAGGAGATTTAGTCAAACACTTTAACTCTTGGAGGTCTGTAATAAAAAATAATAATAATAATAATAATTTACTCACCTTCCAGGTAGTATTCAATTTATTGATGTGGTTGACCATCTCACTAGACAGTGGATGAAGGTGGGGTCTGGCCAGGCTCACTGACAAGCTGGCAGCCAACAGGAGGAAGGCTGCATGCCACATTTTGCCTGAAAGACAAATTCATTAGTTTGGGTTAGCTGTGGTAATTGATTCTGTTACTGCATTATATCATAAACAGACTTTAATCCAATAACTGGCTAAATGAGCCTTTGGATTATCCTGAACAGTGACGAGACTACAATGTCCCAACATAAAGATGTGCTTTACCTTGTAATTAACATTCACAAGCCTGGGAAGAGTTCAAAAACACAAAGTAGAGGTTGATTAAAATCCTCAGCTGTTCTCCAGCTCTGCTGTCAATCAAGAGTTTCACTTTTGTAGTCAATACACTGCTGCAGTAGCACACAGTATGATATTCACTTTTAGGAGGATTCAAAAGTTCACAGCTGATCGAACACTGTCCCGCTGCTTGAAGCTACAGAGCAGAGACAGACCTCTTAGGGTCAGTCATGCTTGTCAAAGTCCCCTTCAGTGGTTAAAGATGCTGCCTCAGCAAATGCTCCATTGATTTAAACAAATTTAGTTGATTTTGATAAGCAGCCACACAGAAAAGAAAAAATTCCTTTGCACTTACAACATTTAGAGTTGGAAACTGACCCCCCCCCCTAAACATTTTGGGTTTCAGTTCATATGGCAAGGACAATAGGACCAACTATACAGAAAACTCTAAATGGCTCCAGTGTGTGAATGATACAGGTCACATTATAGGAAGTAAAATGCAATGGTGTAAGCCAAAATCACATCCATTACTGACTGATAACGTAGCCTACTAAAAAGAGGCATGGAGAAAGCTCGGTAATAGCAGAAGTCCAGAGAAATCAATACCAGCGCAGACACTCTGCTTCTAATGGGATCGGATGATCTAATGCTATTTGGCAAATGAACTATAGATTATTTAATCTGATGAGACTGTGCGCCGAAATTATTTTACAAGTAAAGAAGAAAAGTTTGTACATGAATGCATCCAGCCGAAGTGTTTACTCTGGCTCACTGGCACAGACTTTTTAACAACATAATAGACTTCGGTTTTCAATGGAATCTGTGAAATTCCCACACCTGCTCAGACAGGTCCCGTCTTTGAAAAAAAAAAAATCACAAGCCTGCTTGAAAAAGCAGAACATGTGAATTTCTGTGAAACTGGTTTCTATCACATGATGGATTATGACACAAAAAAAAATCATGTTAAAAAAAAAGAAAAAAGGAAGTAAGCAGTAGCAGAATGACACATTCAAGATCACGCTGAAGTGCTGCCTGAAAAAAATAACAAAAAAAAAAACCCCCAAATTAAATAAATTTGCTGCTCAATAAAGGACAGCATGTTCCATTCCCTGTGTGCAAACTGAGTGTAATATAACAAAACAAACAAAATCTTAAGGACAAGACCTTCTTAAATGATAGATCATGCTTGAAGAACAGCAAATTGTTTTTGGTTAATTCTCTAGAAAAGTGGTTTCTGCCTACCAATTTTTTTTTTTTAGGAGGTGGATGAGAAACCCACTGAGCAGCAGCACTGCTGTCTTTTCCAAGTACCAAGCCATTACCTTTGAATGCACTCATGCTACAGTTCAGTTAAGCTGCTGAGTCATAGTGAGACCTTCTTTAGGCACAGTCCTGTTCATGCACAAAAACCCTCCGCATTAAAATTGACGACAGTTTACTGTTGATACTGACACATTCTTAAACATTCTGTGGTTTAAGAGAAGACTGATGAGACAAGGCCACCAAAAGAGATACAAGAAAAATGAGACCTTTGGTATCTAAATCTTTTCTTCAGTTTCTTATCTTCCTTTTAGATAAAGATTACAACAACTTCAAGGCAATTCAATCATTTGAAACTATTAATGCTCCCGCTCATCTGTGGCTCAAAGAGACTTTTAATCGGAAGGTTGCTGGTTTGAGCCCCGGCTCCGACAGTCTCGGTTGTTGTGTCCTTGGGCAAGACACTTCACCCGTTGCCTACTGGTGGTGGTCAGAGGGACCGGTGGCGCCAGTGTCCGGCAGCCTCGCTTCTGTCAGTGCGCCCCAGGGCAGCTGTGGCTACAATGTAGCTTGCCATCACCAGTGCGTGAATGTGTGGATGACTGTAATGTAAAGCGCTTTGGGGTCCTTAGGGACTAGTAAAGCCTGTAAGTAAATACAGGCCACTTACCATTTAAACTTAAAAACATATAAATAAATCTTAAGGCTCTTTTACTAAGCTGCTGGACTAGTTAGTGCACCTTAACACCCTTTTTTTTTTTTTTATAATATTATCTTTCTTTTGTTGCTGTTTAGAGTCTTGCACGTCCAAAACTCGCCGCGGTTGTTGACACAGTGAGATTTTACTGTGAAGGTCAAAGCATATGACTCATGCTTTTCCATTTTCAAACATCTGACAGGGGCCTTGCTTTACTGGAAAGGAAATTACAAGATATCATTTCATCATAGTATAAAGGTGTTGAATTACAACTAGTTTATGTAATTTTCTCTGCCGATAACAGAGCCACCAGATCTACACACTAGTGGTGGTGGCGGAGCGAACGTTGTGGCTTTTTTCCCCTCACACAGTTTTTACGCCTACAAGGTTTGGTAACAAACATGTTAGACTACAAGCGTTACTCTTGATCACTTCCTTATTCCTTCCTATAACGCTGAAGTGTCTGAGGTCGTTTAAACGGAACGGTTGAAGTAAACCTTTCCTTGTTCTTGGTCGTGCTTTTCCATTTCATTTCTACTGAACAATACACCGCAACGGTCATTATTAAGAATAATTTTACTTCTCTCTGGGTAACCGCTCCACCTGGGATCCCCTTCTGCATCTCTCATGTTCACCACTAACTAAACAAAGCTTCAGGATCTCCTTAGTATCCAGTTGTTGTTGTTGTTGTTTTTGTTTTAAAGAAAAAGGATGCCTCAAAGGACGCTCTTATGAAACACAGTTTCACTTTCCATTTCCCCGACTGACTTAAGGATATTTGAAACCCCCGAAAACCTTTTTATATTATCGAGATGCTGCTTGCCTATACCGAAACGCACAGAATAATCAATGAGTGATAAGAATAAGCCATGTGTGGTTCTTTGGGGAAAATGGCCTCACCTGTTTTCAAAAACACCCAGTCAAAAACAACATTCAAACCACGCAAACATGTAAGCTAACTGGCACCCAGAAACTCGATCTCTCTCCCTCTTTCTTTTTTTTTTTTTTTGCATGTTATTTGTGATGATTAGTGATGAAAATATGAGCTATACTTGGCTCTTTTTTAACGTGTTTTCTCTGAGTTTTATGTTAACGGTTTAGCTAACGACCAGCTCTCCGTGTAAACCACGATAAAATCTGAAGAAAAAATAAACAACAACAAATACCTACCGGTAGTTTGCTTTTCAACTATTGGTGAGTTTGATCAGTTCTTCAGCTCCAGGTCCCCAACCCCAGCCGGCTACTATGAGTACAAAGGAGTTTTCGGGCGTAAAAATGGCTTTTATTTACTCCAAGGGAAGCACGTGAACTGATCACATGAGCTCAAAGCACGTGATCTGTCACCCACGCGTCAACGCGCTCTTCCGCTGATTTAGATGATCAGGCCTGACTTCTTACAGATAAAATCAACCATCTGAATTAGAATCTATCAAAAATGAAATATAAATAATTTATTTTAGTGTTCATATATTTATTTATGTATTTATTTTGTCATGGCATTACAATGTGACATAAAAAGAGGTATTTGTCTTTATGTTGTGCAGTAAACACTCACATTCTCATCCTTATCTGTGAAAGTAGTACTACCAAGGTGCTACAGAAATAAATTTAAAGTTGAACAGCTGCAATCTAAATGAAAATGAAATGTAATATAATTGTAATGCATTTGTAAGCAAGCTGCCCAAAATTTTTAATGGAGATGTTCAGGGTGGTCAAAAAAACTGATCTGAAACCTGTGATATAATTTCCAAGGAAAGAGTCCTTCAAAGCCTTGTTATGGCCCAGGGAAACCTTTTAGTATTTTGTATGGTGGTCGTCCACTGCAATGGAAGTTATTCAGATAATCCTTTAAAATATTTGTCAAAATAAGTGAGTGTGGAGAGGCCTGTGAAACTTGGCTCTGGTATCCTGGTGAATATAACACAAAAACACCTTCATTCTGTGCAGGCATCAGGAAAAGATGATGATTACATTTGGTTAAAACACAGTTAACAGGACCAGAGATGAGATTTTTTCAACCTTAAATTACCCTTTACCTATTTATCTGATTAAGAATAAATACACAGACTGTGTAAATGATATTTTTCATTTTTATTTCCTATATTATCTCTGTATTGCATGTGTATGTTTCTCGACCAACATTATTTTTCATGTGATTTTTTCATCTAGTTTTATTTATCTGAGTAGTATGTATCCTGTGATTTGACCCTGATTAGGCATTTTTAATTTTTATTTTTTGGCCACTCATGATCTTTTGTGCTTTTGATCACTGAACACAGAGAACATAATGATTGTCCAGCTGCTTTCTCTTCCTTTAATAAGAGTGTCATCTGACTTTGAAAGTGATGAGTTGCGGAAAATAATGTAAGCACAACACATCAAATGTAATCATTGTTTTACCAAGGAAGTCGCGTAAGAGCACATCCTAATTTTAACAAAAAGTGCTTTCACCAGAGCAGGTGACTCAGTTTCACATAGGAATATTAAGACTGTATTGAGGAACACATAGCAGCAGTCTGGGGTCAGGTCACAGTATATCAAAGGATCTATCTATCTAGTTTTGAAAAGAATTATGTTTTTGTGCATTAATAATTTAGGTGGTGATGATGGATGGCAAAGATATTTTTATGATATTATGTTGAAACCATGTATTGTGGAACTGTTTGTTTACATAAATCTCAGTTTTCAGCTCTTTTGGGTAAATTCTTGAGTGACAACTGAAGTTTTTAGAACTGTATGCAAAATATTTGACAACTATTTGAAGTTTAAAAGGAACGTTTAGAAAAGGACTAAGTAAATTTCCAAAGGTCGATTCTGTTCATCTGGACATAACGTTTTCAGTGTGAGAAACGTGTCATCACTCATCCAAGTGACTTCTTCGGTGTCAGCTGACTGCAGGTTTCTCCAACCTTATAAACAGTACATTTGTATAATGACTGAAACCAGTCCACTGAAGGGACAATGGGCTGTGAGGTCAGTTTCTTCAAACCAGGGAGGAACGCTGATTTGAGTCAAGGAGGCCATTTACGTGAAAAGGGAAAGACTATCTCTGAATCGAGGAGGGGCCCTAAGGGTACATCTGTCACCATCTTACAATGCTGTGATTGCAGGCTCTGTAAATGCTACTCATGGCCATTGATCAGTGGTCTTTGATCAGTGGTTGTTGATCATTGGTCATAAGAATTTGCATAATCACGAAGAAACTGACCTCACAGCCCATTGTCCCTTCAGTGGGCTGGTTTCGGTCATTATGCAAATGTACTGTTAATAAGGTTGGGGAAACCTGCAGTCAGCTGAGACTTGGATGAGTGACGAAACATTTCTCCCACTGAAAATGGTACGTCGAGATGAACAGAATCAACCTTTGGAGTTTTACTTAGCTGGATGATTGAGAATGCATCAAGACGACTAAATAAATTGGCCACTGTCTGAACAAATATTATTTACAAATGTCTTTGAGTGCAAAATAGAGACCGCTCCAAAATATGCCAGCATTTTTTTATTTTATAAGTCTGAACATGCAGAATAATTCATGTAGATAAAAAGGAAAAATCTGCTCATTAAAGGGGTTTAATCAGAACTACGAGTATTGTAAAGCATAGATACCCTTCTTGTGTTACAGCAGAGTTACAACAATTTGGGTGCATTGAGGAGCGACTCAAACATTCATTTTATTGAGCAATAGCATGCATGCTGGGCTACAAGGGACAAAACTGCGTGAGAACTTGGTCAGTGTCCAAAGAGATAAACAGAAACAGGCTGTCCATTATGGTAATCTGTTTTATCACTGGACCACACACCATAGGCCCTTTCATTATGAAAAATTGCAAGTGCTCTGTTTCTTTAAAAAGTAGAGAGTAAAAACTTTTACTTCTCAAAAGTATTCACTGTGAAGCTCAACAGCAGTGGGTTAGCCTTAGATAAATAACAGTCTGATACAGCAGGCATTCAGTTTAAGAGAAAATACGCACTTGAGGGTTGCATTTCTTGAGTCTGCTGTCATTCTGATTAATTATTTAAACATTTTGAGCACCTTTGTTTACACAGTGTCAAAGAAGCGTTTCACTTTGTGACAATGATTTATATTTTAGCACTAAAACTTAATTTTGACACATGAAATTAAAGGTTTGGACAAGTCATAGCCTTTTGCACATTATTTATAATGCTTTTGATGTATATATGAGATGTTTTGATCTTTATATTCGATGACCTTTGAGAAGCTTTCCAGAGATGTTCTAGGATAAAGCTCGTGCTGCTGCACTTCCACTGATATGCATCTATTTCTCAGAATATTAGTGACGATAAATAAATCATTGGTAAGAAATAAAACCCAGCACTCTGGACCTTGATCATGGCAAATGGCTTTATTTTTGTCATATCAACAGCACACTTAACGAGTCACTACTACTATCCACAGCTCCCCTTTGGAAATCCTCTCAGAAATGAGGTGATTTGTATTGATGAAAGGAGGTCGTCTAGTGAAAGGGTGACGAGGTTACAATGAATCAGCAAACTAACTCGAGTCTGTCAGTGATAACTATCTGCTCTCTAAACATCCTCAAACTTTAACACAAAACCTTGTCCAGATCATTTCATGAACAGTACGTGTGATCAAATATAAAAGAACCTTTTAAAAGTACAAAATGAATCAAATTAGAAACACAAGTAGATATTACCGTATACATCGCGTACACAAAGCAAAGCATGTTATTTCTATTTCAAAGCGATATGCACACATGAGGCAAGCATGGCAGCTAAAGCTGCCTTCGTACAAGGCAAAGCGATGATGCATTTAAAGCATGTGTGGATATTTTTTTATAAGTGCACTAAATACATAAGTTAGCTTATTGCTGTTGCGTACACATACATTCTAGCTTGTGTCAAAAAAACTGTAATGTGCAGTCACATTAAGTAACGTGTAGTTTATGTGAGTGCTTCTTTCTCTATGGGAGTAGATATAACCCTCAGTCTACCTGTATGAATGAGCATCATGCAGTGACTTAACTATCAGAAAGCTGAAGTAAATACACACCAGTTTGAAAAAGCAGTTTCTACCAAAATCAAGTTTACAGTTTTAAAATCCCTACTTTGCTCCAGAAACTCAGTTTCTCAGTATCTTAAAGTGCTGCCTGTGTTTCCTCTCCTCCCTGCTCATTAAAGAAACAGACCTCATAGTTATTACTGTACAGTTATTGTTTTGTTTTGACACAAAGCAATAAAGTAATCCAGCACATAACAAACAAACAAAAATAATAGATAAAGTCACATGGAAGACCAACATTGTGTAATACAACATTCTTTGATTACGGTTTGACTTCACACACAGGTTTCATGACGTTAATACAGGTACTGACCACTTCAGACTAATAGCAGCGCATAAGTTCTAATTATTTTTGACTGTGACGGATAACTTTTCTTTTTCTGTTAGCTACATTTAAAATTTTAAAATTAAACTGCAACACGGAAGTTCAACTTTATTGAGGTAGGTGTTTTAACTGATGGACAGACTGAGGAGTGACACCAATTACTAGATATAGATAAACCTTTGTAGCACAAGTAGACCTACAGTTATTCAGGTAGGACAGGTATGGAAAATTAGTTTCAGTGCTGTGTATACTTCATAACAACGCGGGTCTTTGCTAACAAGGACTGTGCACCCTTTGCCGAAGCACGTAGTCTGGCGTGCATTTTAAATACAGTCCACAGGACAGCACACAGTACATTTTGATATTACATCAGTTAGTAAGTAGGCAGTGAAGCGAGATTTAAAATTAAAATGTAAAACTTGAAAGTACTTGTATTAATCTGAAGTGTTAGCTCACACAATGCAAGTTTAACTCCCACCCAGAAAATATATCTTTTTACGCCCCCGTCATTGATCTTAACAGTACACAGAAATGGGTTAGTTTCTTCCAGTTCCTTATCCTGTGTCACATGCATTTTATCGCACTTCCCTTCTTTCTTTCATGATTCAAATTTGAAAAAAAAAACCCAAACACGTATGCAAAATTCAGAGCTCAAAAGGTGTTGTAATCAGTGCACAAAAGATTTTTAATTAGTAAAACACAAAAACAAGTTATACAAAATAATGTAAAAATTAAATGCATCTAATAAATGGAACATAATCCCTTCATAATCCCTATTTTACTCATTTAATATTCTATTTAATTACTCTTCCTTTCTGAATTCCTGACTTATTACTGTAGCAGTTTGCAGAAATATGCTACAAGCAGTCAGCTGCTTACCTTCTGTTTGAAATTATTATAGTCACAGTAAATAAAGTATATGTATACACATATATATTTATATATATGTGTGTGTGTGTGTACCTGCACTGTTATATAGATAAACATTGTTATTATATGTATAATCATTATATAACTTAGTCCTTTGCTCTCATTTCCCTTCCTGATAGTTTCGTTAAAATAAGAATAAGATTCACTAACAGTTTTATTTTATAGTTATTTATGTATGCCCTCTGTTTCAATGTGTGTGTGATGTAGGTAAATACCAACATGTACTTCACTGTAAGTATAATTGGTTTCTTAAAAAGTGGATAAGATATCCAACATCAATTGCCTTGTGTTTAAAAAAAGGAAAGACAGAAAAGAAACAGCATCATAAATTTAACATCAATAAATGTAAATGTTTGTGTGAAGCTGAGTTAATTTACATTTTGCATTGGTGTGTCATGGTATAAGAAATTCTGCACAGCAGCCTGGCAGACAGCATGTTGAGTTATTGTAAACTGGTGATTTAGTATTTTTTCTTTTGGTTAAAAGGATCCAGCAGCTCGATAAGTTTGCTTCAACCAATGTTGCTGTTCATGCTTTCAATTTTAATCACAAGCCATAGCTACTTTATAACTATTTTGATTTCTCTTACAGCCTATCCAAGGTCACTTCAGTTGACACTTAGGTGTAGGTTTCTTATTGTTATAGTGTAATAGTTAAAAATATAGCAGTCCAGATTTAATCTTTTGTAATCTACAAAATTTTGACTAACCCTCTCACATATATTAGCTTCAGATGTTCCCTTATTTTGCTCTCACGGCTTGCATAGGAATAGACTTAACTACAAATCATTCAAAGTCCTGCTATTAAAATTGAAGATTTGTCTTTTTTGATTGAGATTTTGGTCAATGTGACACTTTCTGCAAATATTTCCTGTCCAGCTGCACAAAAGGAGAAAACATGAGCAATATTATACCAATTTCTTTCTATGATAGTTTTAAGTTAACTTAAAAGACTCTAATGCTCAAAACAGCAAAACTGGAAAATACACCATCCTCCACCCAGGTTTTTCTTTGCCTTGTACCCCCAAACTCCTCACACCATTCTCTCTCTGCTGTCCACAAACTGGACCATCTGTTTGCGAGCGTGGGAGATGACTGGAGTGAGAGGAACAACAGGTGTACCAGGTGTAATTGCGCCAGGAGTTGAAGCGCCAGGAGTTGAAGCACCGGGAGTTGAAGCGGCAGGAGTTGATGCTGCAGGAGTTGATGCTGCTGGAGTTGATGCTGCTGGAGTTGAACTTACAGGAGTTGAAGCACTAGGGGTCCCACCTGGGGTAGCACCTGGTGTTGTACCAGGAGTAGCAGGGATGACGATGACCGGGGTAGGACCTGGGCTTTCAACATCTGCACGGGGCTCCAATCTGGGTGTGGATGTAACAAATCGGGCCTCCCTGATCCGGTAGGGACTTCGGTACGTGGAAATGGGTGACAGCTCTGAGCCCCAGCCGAGATAGCTCCCACTGGAGGGAGACTGCGCATCTGCACTGAAATACAATGTAGTGCTTGATTCTCCAGGGACCCCTGTTTTTTTCTCTGGGGAACTAATCAGGAGGGGAGAACGTCGCTCAGGTGACCAGCCGGGTGTCTTGATGTCTAAAGAACCCACAGAAGAGGCCTCAGTCAGAGTCGCCTCTTTGCTGTCGATGTGGCGGAGGCTTCCTGGTTGTTGAGGAGACGAAAGTGATGGTGAGCCATAAGCAGCACTTTGGAACTCCTCATCACCTTAAAAAATAAAACATTGGAAAGATAAGTCAGTTTAAAACAACACACATATATACTGCAGGGGTTTCAGTGCTAGAGGCCAGAAGGCTAGAGCAGTCTATATATTTTCTGTCTCTGTGATAAATAATAAATGCACTGTACTGAAGGTCATAGCCTATAATACTGTTTTCTTTTAGCTAAGAATGAACAACATAACTCTGGTATGTTCACGGTGTAGCCATAGAGTCAGAGAAATCTGACTCTATAAAGAAACAGAGTGCTGTACTGATATTAATCTGATACATTTACATCAACTGCTCTCCTTCTTTACACACTACTGCACACTTTCTGCTCAGCTCCAAACAGCAGACAGACACTGTTACTAACTTTCTGGCAAGATTCTTATAGTTACCTAAAACTAAACTAAAAACTAAAAAAAAGTTTAAAGTCTTAGAAAGCTAAAAGAAAACATATAGGAAGTAGTCTTAATTTTAGTCTTTACTAGGTCAGTTTGGTCAAATCTGTTATCACAGCTTGCTGGATGAGGCTTTTATTATTTGATACTGAGACTTTGGATGTTTACAAGAGAATCAACTGCTCTTTGTAGCCAATTTTCTAAAAATCGGCTACAGTCAAGATTCTGATTTTCTGAATCCTGACTTTGACAAAGGTCTTGCATACAATGCTAATTAAAAATACTGAAACTAAAAAAAACTAAACTAAAATAAAAAGTTTTCAAAGAATAAAAACTAAACAGAAATGAGAAACCCCACTGTGGAAACTAACTGAAACTAAAATGAAATAAAGCCAAAAAGTCAAAACAAAAATAAAAAACTATAATAACTCTGCTTGATGGTGACCACAGCAGAGCATTGAGCTACTAAAGAGACCAATATTTCTCATTAGAGTTAATCTAACCCTCTGACAGAAGAAAACAGAAGCACTCTTGAGCAAAATTCCCCCAAAGGCAGAAACTGCACTAAAACATCAGTGTTTTATTACGTTTTTGTTACGGCATGCTCACGTCAGTCTGTTTGTATTGCAACCTGCTGACGTTAGGCTACTTTTAGATAAACAAGCTGATGTCTGACCTATGACCTATGACCTTTATGCATTACATGCTAAAATGGTGCATTTACGATCTTTACCCATTTGCTCAACATTGAGCTTGGCCACTTACAATGAAGGGCAAGTCAAATGCTTAGCCAACCTAGGTACCCATGTCCCCAAAGGCCTAATTTCTTGTTTTGATGTTTGAAGGCAATCCATAAAAAACTGTACAAGTGGCAGCATTCAGTGTTTATCATTAATTTAACCTTTTCCTTCTGATACTGCCACACTGGAGTCTTCTTCTGCAGTTTCTTCAGGGATGACCTCCTGGACTGGGATGATCTCCGGAAACCTTCTCATATCCTGAATAGATGTGGGAGGAGCCTTTCTTACCGGTCGGGCCACTATAGTGGAGTGAGCTGGCTTTGGTGCCTGGACCACCTCTCTCACCTGGAGACATTACAGACACCTGAGCCTCAGACCACAACAAGCAAATCTAATGTATCCTTTACAGAAAAGCAAGCCTTTTAGTAGTTATCCTGATGTCTACTGATACTACTGATATTTAGTTGTTGTCCCATGATCAGAAGGTCGGGGGTTCGAATCCACTGAACAGCTACCCTGAGGTACCCTTGAGCAAGGTACGTCCCTACACACTGCTCCCTGGGCGCTGCACTGGTGGCTGCCCACTGCTTCACTGGGTGAATGGGTTAAATGCAGAGAAGTAATTTCACTATGGGTACTAACTAGGGATGGGTATTGATAAGAATTTCACGATTCCGATTCCATTTTCGATTCTCTTTAACGATTCGATTCTTTATCGATTCTCTTATCGATTCTTATTTTTTTAAAAAGGAGAACACACAGGTCGATTAGCTTTGAACTTTGTTTTATATCTTATCTTTGAACAAGACAGAAATGTAGGAGTAGCATGACCTTACAAACCCAACAGTGAGATCTTAAGAGATCCACAGCCTACTGCTCCTCGATGGGGTGCCACGAGGACCCCAGAAAAAAACAAGTTGTAAATGTAAAATAATAATAAAATAAATATTCTTTTGTAGCAATAACAAAGTATAACATAAATTATTCAGTGGCAATTACACAAGAATGTCCAGTAACATTTACACTCTCCTGTTTAAAAGTATATATGAGCTGGGCACTCAAAAATAAAACTATATCAGCCAGCAAAAAATACAATCAACTCAAGTCCAGTGGAACTGTGCACTGTGCAATTCTGCATCCATCAACTATGGAGAATTAAAAAGTCTTTAAAAAGCAGAAATATAAGCATATC